>JAKGSA010001160.1:6691-97294 GCA_033558755.1 Philaethria dido | reverse complement strand
GTAGGCAGAAGGACCCTAGTGTTAAGACACTCCGTTCCCCGTGGGGTACATTAATTATTATAATTAATATTATCATTTCCTGGGGTGATAATCGAATCCACAACCTGTCGTTTACAGTTGCACGCTTGTGTCTATGCTACAACTGGCTTCAATACTTGTACTATATACATAAAATCACTAAAATGAACAAAAAGTAGTGACTAAATACTATTTCAAAAAATTAAAGTACCTGTTGTTGATATTCAATTACAGCTGTTTCTTGTACAGCGTCCTCAGATGCAAATTGTCGTCTCACACCTGAATATCTGATAGCAATTACTATCGCTTTCTGTATGTAATTCGTTGATATGGACGTTATATGGACCCGACCGCCTGTAATAATAATTGAATTATATATTTTTTAATTTTCTCTAACTAATACTTAATGCATTCATTACATAGCTTCACGCTGTATCCCGCATATAGCAGGGAAAGCAGAGGAAACCTAGTGTTAAGACACTCCGTTCTCTTAAGATTGCGTGCTGAGTAGCGGGATTCAACGCCGCGCTTTGCCTTTTTACCAAACCCGGGAAATGAAAAATTCCATTTCCTGGAGTGGGAATTGAATCCAAACCAATTGAATTAAACCTGTCGCGTTTACAATCGCACGTTTTCTGTTACATGATTTTGTTAAAAAATTGGTTTTCAAAATTGTAACAATTAGCCATAATAATAATAAATAAATAGATATAAAAAAAAATTACTTCGTTTAAGTATCACCTCACCTTAGTTCTAAAAAACCGTATTTATTTACATCTATACTAATATATAAAGCTGAAGAGTTTGTTTGTTTGTTTGAACGCGCTAATCTCAGTAACTACTGGTTCGAATTGGAAAATTATTTTTGTGTTGAATAGACCACTTATCGAGGAAGGCTTTAGGCTATATAACATCACGCTGCAACTATTAGGAGCGAAGAAATAATGAATAATGTGGAAAAAACGGGGAAAATTATTCATCCTTGAGGGCTTCCGTTTCGTGCGCTACGAAAACGGTTCAAGATACCAAAAATATAAGTATGAAAGAATTATTCCTCTTGAAATGATCTAAAAAAATGTCCCCGACAGTATATGTCTATCTTTTAAGATTAACTCACTAAAACCGTTTATATGGTAATCATATTTGGTCGAAATTAGTGCATTATTTGTTAAGAGTTGTATCAACGTAATAATATTAAACTTTATCCAAATAAATGTATTTTAGTTTAAGAGTATTTAATTGTGAACAAAATTGTCTTTGACATCACTTAATTTCAATGAACATTTTAGAAGATATTACAATTTTAATATAATATAAATCGCTTACGTTACTGAGTGACTGACAGACTACATACAGGCGAAACTATTGCACGAAAGTTTCTTGAAATTTCTACGAAATGAGGGGTTTTAACTTTTATACTCTACGCAGGCGAGTTGAGAAAATCGTGGAATTTTGCTCTTTGCAAACGAAGTTGCGGGATACAGCTAGTTCATAATAATTGTAGCCCCTAATTTCGTTTGTGTGGGTTATATAACGTTAAGTCAATTTTTTTTTCGTTCTCGTAGAAATTTCGAGAAATCCTGTATATTTGCTACCAATAAAATTGATGATAAAAAAATAACAAGGAAACGGTCACGGCCCATATATCTATAGTCTATAGTGTCATACTATATTAAAATACAAAATGAAAAAAAATTCTAATGTTAAAAAAAAACAGAAAATCTATTAGAAAAACACTCCGTCCTCAACTATCTTCTATTTTAAGACATTATATGTTAATCACAATTTAACAGCAAATTGTTAAAAATCTGAATTATTTTATTTCATTTACTTATTTTTTAACTTCACGCTGTATCCCGCATATAGCAGGGTAGGTAGAGGGAACCAGAGAATCTAGTGCTAAGGCACTGCTTTCTTTACCAAACACAAGAAATGAAAATACTAAATTTTACATTTCCTGGAGTGGGAATTGAACCCACAACCTGTCGCGTTTACAGTCGCACGCTTGTGCCTCTGCGCCACGACACGATTAGTTATAAGTATTATATTAAAGCATACAGATATGGAACTGCAAAAAGAATCAAGCTTATATCTCATGTACTCAAGGAACATAATTATCAAGTAAATGTCATGTTTAAAGGTCATCAGCCGTTACGTACAATTAATTTTTTATACTTTTTTTAAACATATAAGTAATAAATACATTAAGTATGATGTTTAATCTTCTTTATTTTGTAACTATTTTTCCTTAACTCAACCAACAATGTTCCTTCTCCCTTTCCAAAGCCCGCCAACCTTTCCCGCCTTTTTCTATCTCCTCTCCACGAGGTTCCGAAATGACAAATAATAAATAGTTAAATTATGAATCATAAAATATAAACAATAAATATTTCTTACTAAATCTTACACAATTACTTTATGCAAGTATTTTATAATTTAACATAAATATTAATTATAGTACAAATTAAATAATCTAACATAAGTAAAACAAAACATATTTTGCTCATTTTTTTCTTTTTTTTAACCGATTTCAAAAAAAGGAGGTTCCCAATTGTAGTTTGTTGTGTGTGAGCCAATTTTGATGATTGTTTTATTATATGATACCTGTTTCTGATGTGGCCGCATTTAAATTTAATTAAGATCGAGTAGTTTATGAGTTATTGTGTAATAACGACACTTTTTAAAATATTTTATATGAAGTCGGTTTTCTTTTTTTGTAAAACCTTAATTATATTAACAATAAAAACTTTGATTTACTTCGTTCCCCACTTTCCGCCGAATTGAGGTATTGCGTGCTGAGTGGCGGAACTCAACGCCGCACTTTGCCTTGTTACCAAACAAAGTGGGGAACGGAGTTTTTTAACACTATGTTCCGAAGTTCTCTCTGTCTACCCTGCTATATGCGAGATGCGAGAGCGTGAAGTTAAAAAAACTGATTTACAAGGAACAACTTCACGTTTTTTCCCGCTACCAGATTACGCAGAGTGAACGAGTTCATATTAATGAAAACACGCTGTTCTCTATTCTCCGCTTATACTCGAAAAATTGTTATATGTGTCGGAACACAACGCCGCGTTTCGCCTTTAAGAGGTATTTATTTGTTTTTAAAAGTTAATCGTTTTGTACATGGAACGACTCATATATAGATAATGCCTTGTTTGCTTCGTTATCAGTCACTACCACTAGATAGCTTCAGCAAAATAAAATTTTTACAATATACTATATAAATAATAATCTTATGCCAATAAAATGCACATAACACATACTTCTAAAACAGCTATTTTCAGTTCTTATGTATTTTTTGATGTGTTATCGCATAACTTTAAGTGAGAAAAAGCACGACATTGAGTTTCACTTAACACGTAATGCCTCGATTTCGGACGAAGTGATGACGGAGTGCCTTGACACTACGTTTTCTCTGCTTATATCTATTACCTGGTTATAATGAATAAAGCGTGAAGCTGGAAAAAACCTAAAAAACAATCTTACCTGATAAAACACCCAAAGAAGCGCCAAATCTCTTGCTAGGATCTCTAAAAGGCGTCTTATAGTCACCATTATCATCAACACCACCTAGTTTGTCTAAAGCGTTTTCTTTTGGTATGTAATATTTGTTGAACATCACGAACCTGAAATATAGTTTTAGTATACATAGTGGTGCAGTAGTGACTGTAAACGTGTGTTGAGTGGCGGAACTCAACGCCGCAGTTTGCCTTAGTAGAAGAAATTATTATATTTAAATAATGTTTAATTGCCAAGCGATTGCGTGATAAAATAACGCATTTGTATGGATTACGAGTGGAAAATGAAGAACGGAGTGTCTTCACACTAGGTTTTCTCTGGCTACCAAGATATGTGGGACAGAGTGTGAATCTTTTTTTTTTTAACTTCACGCTGTAACCCGCATATAGCAGGGTAGACAGAGGGAACCTGAGAACCTAGTGTTAAGACACTCCGTTCTCTTACAACAATTTTGTTCCCCACTTTCCGCCGAATTGAGGCATTGCGTGCTGAGTGGCGGAACTCAACGCTGCGCTTTGCCTTATTACCAAACCCAGAAAATGAAAATACTAACATTTCCTGGAGTGGGAATCGCACCCACAACCTGTCGCGTTTCCAGTCGCACGCTTATGCCTCTGCGCCACGACAGGCGTTCTGTTATTATATTTCTGCTGTTATTATATTTGTATTCACACTTTAAAGGAATCAAAATATATAGAAACGCTGCGCCACTATGATCTTTTACTGCACTTATTCAAATTTGAGATTACGAATAGTGAATCTGCCATATATAGGTATAGAAATGTTTATAACATTTTCGCATCTTTATAACAAAAAAAAGTAAAATATTTAATAAATAGCTTTCTGTTGCCATTTTTAAATGTCGTCTTATTTTTTAACATCTCATCATTTTTATGCTTAAAGAGATGTTAAAAAATAAGCCTGTAAATATTTTAAGGACAGTAATTTTTTTTATTTCTAAATTATTTAGAAATTATTTCTTTCCTTAATACATGAATCACACTATAAAAAAAATTAAAATACATTAACAGTATTCGAACTTATAATCATTTCCAAGCTTGACTCACCCATTATCAACACCATTCAAGCCGACCTTCTCCCCCATATCACCAATAACAACACCGGGATACGATTTCAAAGTTTTGGGGTCTCTCAACGGAACCACAAAAGCGTGTAATCCATGGTTCTTCCCTTTGGATATTAGCATTGCGTATATAATAGCATGGGTTGCACATTTACCTGTAAAATAATGAAAAAATATAATAAGTGACACGTTTTATTAAAAACGTGTAAATTTTAGACCATCGATCTGGCCACTATGGTCAGAACGTTTCAGTTTCTAAGAGGCGCAGGTCCGAGTCCCGCAACGATCAATCTTTACATAAATACATTTTATAAAAAAATGTTTTTCTTATTTTAAGTATATGATTAATACTACTTAAATTTAAAAACTAATAAATAAAAAGCGAGAAGTTAATTTATTGCACTTTCAAAACATCCTTTGTTCGAAATCTTTTCCATATATTTACATCTTTCTGTTATATAAAAATGTAATTAATTCTAAGCAATCTTTTATGCATTATAGCATAAGCCGTTTCGTGGGTGCGTGGTGCGATTAACAGAAATATTGTAAAAATCACACGTGAACTGAATATTTTGATGTTTTGTTTTGTTCTATATACAATTTTTTTTTATATATATATATATATATATATATATATATATATATATATATATATACATATATATATATACATATTTATAGGATGTTTATATGAGCACATCTGGGTTACAGTTTCATATATTATTGTACGTTACTTTTTATCAAAGGAAAATATTAAACGGGAAAATCAAAAACTATTCGGGGAAAGGTGTGGGCAGATGGCTAGTACTTTTTTTAATTTGAAGAAAATAAGTATATCACAACAAAGAAAAAAATAAACTTACCATCTTATATAGTAAAATTTTATCAATAGAGATCAAACGGTCATCGTAAAGGGCGTAAGTATATTTAAAGGTAATCGTATGAATTTGATAAGATAATCTGTATTTAAATGTTTTCTTCTTTACTATTCAAACCATGTACTTAGAAAAAAAACAGCTTCACGCTATATTCCGCATAACGAGGTAGTCAGCTTGTTTTGGTCTCCGTGGCGCAGTGACTTGCAATGGTTTTGGGTTCGATTCCCACTTGGGGGGAAAAACAAACAACGTCTCCGTCTAACCGTTCCCCACTCTCCGCTGAATTGAGGCATTGTGTGCTGAATGGCGGAACTCAACGCCGCGCTTTGCCTTGTTACCAAACCCAGGAAATGAAAAAATCATAAGGAAAAAAAGTATAACGACGACTAATAGTTTTTGAGTCAGAAATATGCTAGTGTTAAAACACTCCGCTGACCATTTTTCGCCGAAACGTGAAACTCAACGTTGCGTTTTGTCTTATCAGAGCGGAGAAATGATAATAGCTTTAATATAGTCGTATTAAAATATTTTTCATTTTATTTGATTTGTAATACTTTTGAATAAAAGCGATATGCATATTAGGCAATAGAAGAAATAATATCGAAGTGAATTTATTAATACCGCCATTTTAAACGACCTATTGTATGCAAACAGGCAATTATAAAAAAAAAAATACTACAAGTTCTATACAAGAACATGATGTTGCAAAAGATTGTCAATAGTTTAAATTATGAAATACTAAGGCTTTGAAAAAATCGTGATTTAAACCGACTTCAAGAAAAAGTCCTGTCCTGCCGCAGAGGCACAAGCTTGCGACTGTAAACGCGACAGGTTGTGGGTTCGATTCCCACTTCAGGAAATGGAATTTTTCATTTACTCGCTTTGGTAACAAGGCAAAGCGCGGCGTTCAGTTCCGCCACTCAGCACGCTATGCCTCAATTCGGCGGAAAGTGGGGAACGGAGTGTCTTAAATGTTAAGACGATGGTTCCCTCTGCCTACCCTGCTGTAATCAGGATACAGCGGGAAGTTTGTTGCGTTGTTGTTTCTGGTCCCATTTAAATTTAATTAAGACGAGAAGTATTTGTCAGAACAAGTAGTTTTCGAGTTATTTACAATAATGTTAATTATTAAAATAATTTTCATTTCCCAATCGCATAGATTACTATGCAATCGCATAGTAACTATTAAGTTACTTATATAACTTTAACGTTATTTAATAGAGAATTCATCATTCCACATACGGCACACAATATCAAATACATTAACATCGTAATGACACTAAGGTTAGAGTCAATAAACTGAAATACCGATAATTTCTATTGTTAATATCTGTATCCATAATATTTACATTTAAATTAATAGTAAAATAATAATTTTAAAAGCTATTTTAAAGTATAGAATATTTTGAGGCCACCGTGACTTGGGAATGAGGGAATTATTATATATAAATTATTTTCACTTCCGTTATGGTAGGTGTCTTGAGACTAGGACACTGGCGTTCATACAATTCGATTTCCAGCGGCTTGCCTAATTTTTAAAGTTCAAGTATCAGACTTACAAAAAAAAAGGTCGCTAGGAAAAGATTGGGCATAAAAGTGCAAAAAAAAGGTCATCACCAAACATCGATTATGAAATTACTAAATACCTTGACATCCTATACCGGTTTCCCTAAATATATCAGCTTCCCTAAATATATATACGAGTATACCGGCTTACCTAAATATACATCAGCTTCTCTTAATTTACCGGCTTGCCTAACTGAAATTTTCACCCCTCGCCACTGCACTAGGCTCTTCCTGGGTAATATACTACTAAATATATATTTTTGTAGTTTCACGCTTATTTCCGCATAACAAGATATTTAGAGAGAGTATTAAGTCACTGTGTTAAGATATATTGCGTGATGAATGGCGAAACTGAAAATAATTTCCTGTCGTGGCGCAGAGGTACAAGCGTGTGACTGTAAGCGCTTCAGGTTGTGGGTTCGATTCCCATTTTAGGAAGTGAAAAATTCTAAATATTAATTTAGTATTTTCATTTCCTGGTTCTGGTAACAAGGCAAAGCGCGGCGTAGAGTTTCGCTACTGAGCAGGCAATGCTTCAATCCGGCGGGAAGTGGGGAAAGGAAATGTTAAAGAGAAGGTAGTGTCTTAACACTAGGTTCTCAGGTAGGTACCCCGATATATGTGGGATGCAGCGTGAAGCTAAAAAAATAAAATATTCTCCAAGTGGGAATCGAACCCAAAACCAATCACGATTACAGTCAAACTGTCTCACTGATCCACAGTGGCCTCTGCATAACCTGACGCATTGTCATTTTGTTTATATGTAAATCATTACGTAAATTGCTAAGATCGCTAGATCAAGGTTAGTAGTTTACTTACAACCTGTTCCTAATAGCGTCTTTTTTTATTCAATTATAGCTTTTAATAAGATGTATTGATAATTGTATATTAAAGAATAATGGTTTACAAGAATGTTTGTTACTCTGTCAAGCAAAAACTACTGAACAGTTGTAGGTTAAACTTTATAGTTACTAGTAATATAGGTTATAATTGTGTAATATGACTAAAATATAACTATATATTTAATTATAGAAGTAATAATTAAGAAATTAACAAAAAAGAAGACCGACTTCAAAGAAAACGTACTAAAGTACAATTATTACGAATATCTCAGGAACTACGTTATATTTAAACTAAATTTAAATGGGACCACATCCAAAGTACTAGCTATCATATAAAAAAAAAACATCAAAATTGATTCACGCAGCTAAAACGGTAACATACATAAAAAAAAAGTTAACTTGAAAAAGAATAATACAAAAAGTTCCTAACAAATCGACGCGTCTGAGCAAACATTGATAAATTGTTATTTTCGAACGATAACGTCATAAATGTCGATAATAATATATAATTTATGTTACTAATTCGTAGCGTGGGACTTTGATCAGATAAAGCGCGGCGTTGAATTCCGCCACTCAATACGCAATGTCTCGAATTCAGCCGGAAAGTGGGGAACAGAGTAACACTAAACTACCGTGTGGCACAGTGGGACTGTTTGATTATAATTGAGGTGGTTATGGGTCGATGGATGTGGAAAGAATGTTTATAATTGAAAATTTCTTAATTTTCATGGTCTGGTTATCCGGCGTTTGGTTACGTTACTCATAATATATCTCTGAATTGGAAAAAAGAAATCTTACTACATCGCAAAAGCGCAAGACTCGCGAAGATAAAAAAGTACTAGTATTTAAATTAAACATAAAAAAAACATATTAGACCACAATTCCTTATTTAACCAAAAATATTAGAAAAAATACTAAAAGTAAGCTATAAAAGTATTTTGCAGTCATTATTTTTGGACACGAAAATTAAACATTCCAACAAGAACTGTGTGTGGCTATACTTAAATTATTTTCACTTCCTTGCTTTGTAAGTCGAACAGCGGCGATGAGTTCCGCTACCCTCCACACAGTCTTGAATTTGGTCAGAATGAGGAGAATGGAGTATGTTAGCACTAGATTTTTTTAAATTATTATTACCGTGCCTGTAATAACGAAACAAAGATGAAGGCTGTAGAGATGCGATCTCTTCAGAGAATATGCGGAGTTATTTTGGCTGACCGAATCCGCAACGAAGAGATACTGAGAAAGACAGGTATAAGCGAAGATGTTAGTAAGAATGAAGAAGAACGTGCTCAGGTGGTTTGGGCACGTCGAGAGGATGAGTGATGCAAGAAAGATATATGAAGCAAAGGTGAGCGGCAAGAGAGGTAAGGGGAGACCTCGGTTGACCTTCGAGAACACAGTATCAATGATACTGGAGGAAGGTCACGTAAAAAGCATGAGGACTCCCCGGAGGGAATGCATGAAGGGGTTAATGACTGTGGACGAGGCGAAAGAGGTATGCAGGGACCGTAGCGTTTGGCGCTCCGTTCTCTCTGACTACCCCGCTAGGGATAAAGCGTGAATTTAAGTGAGTAAGTAAGTGCCTGTAAAAAAAGCCATCAAAAACACTTACCCATACATCCAACCCAGAACTTAGCGGCTTCAAAATCTGGAGTATGCATTACAAACTGCTTCCTCTCTACATCATAAGTGGCCGTAGTCCTTAAGCCTTTAGCATTAGACCCATGAGATACCTCTGTTAAAGCAAAACATCCCCCTATTTTGCCTTTCTCATTATCTTCCACGAAATGATAGTGATGAGGTCGGCCACTTCCATGTATAGTGTTTGAGAACATTCGGAAAGTTAGAGATGTTTTAACAGCTAGAGAACTGTTAAACATGAATAATGCTTGGCTTTCCGCTTGTAATAGTTTTGGTTCTTCCATTAACTGTTAAAAAAATTTGATGAAAAGGATAAACCTAAATAAATTTTAAAAATATATCTCAAAATTGATTGTTTTTAAATGTTGATAGTTATTATTATTTTTTGTTCGATAATAGACGAGAATTAAAAATTTGAAAATTTAATTTGTATATTGATTCAATGATTATTATACTATAATTCTATTTTCAGCCATTTTGCAAAAAAAAAAAATTGTGACATTCTGACATGAGTGTATTTTTTTTGTGTTAAACACAACATTTTTACTGAGTGAACCAAGTTTAATGATTCTTTTTCATGATAGTAAGTCCTTGTGATTGAGATTCCATTTAAAATTCATTAGATCTTATAAGTGGTGTTTTAGTTATTTGTATTACATTTCATTTAAAGTTGGAATACTTTTTGTTAAAATGTTAATTATATTAGCTTCTTACCTTTTCAACAGGTACAAAGTTTTCATTATGTATAGCATACATTTGTTTTACAGTAATATGCCTTTCCTCATCCAAAGTATGTGATGCATTCGAGTGTTGGAATAATGGATTGTTTTCCATGAATTTCCATATATCATGCTATATAAAAAGAATCTAGGCTATAATATTATTAAAGATTTAATATAAAATTAATAATTCATTGAAGGTAATAAAATTATATACATGGATGTTATTTTAAAGCAGAATTTAAGTTTTTTGAATATAAAATAGAATACAACTATTAATATAAAACTAAATTAATTATTTATACAAAAAATTATGTAATATTATTTGCCTTATAAAAATATTCTAAAGTTTACATATTGAGTATATTACTTATATGTACTAGAAAATACAACTGTAAAGTAAGCAAGGATAGGTAGCTAAGGTAGGCTTATAAATCACCAATATAGATCTAAGAAAGACAAAAGCACTTACTTTTATTTTAATAGTTGACATATTATCATAAACTAGTTTCATACGACGCCAATTAAACGAGGCACTCTTTCTAAATACATCTAAAGGTCCACTTGGTAAATCTGGGAAGTATTCTTTCAATTCCTCTTCAGTAATCATTTTGTTACTAGCTTCCATAATTTTTATAAAAATTAAAATTCCTTATTAACGTCTATTAAGTTGCAGGTCACAACACTTCACAATATTAACTAAAATGTATGTTTAATGTTTCACTTAAACTTCCGTTCATTACATTTGGGTATAAAACGGGAATTAGCATTAATAAATAATCAATGAGTTAAAAATAAATATATTTCAAAATTAACCGTAATATATGTTAAATAAATTTACGCGTTCTTAGTTTAATGATTTTTTTAATATGTCTACTTCATTCCGACACTGTACATATAATGTTTATTTAAACTATTACATGAGCTATATACCTATATCGTAATCGCTCAAAAACTGCTTACGAGACTGATAATTGTATAACTAGTTTCGGAGATAAATATTTAATAAAACGCATATATTATACTGTAAAAAAATAAATTTCGTTTGTTTTTTGTTATGACGTTTAATTATCAAATTATATATCAATATAAAGTAAGCCTAACACTAATAATGTACATAAACATAAGTAGTTTTACATTCCGAAAATGTGTTTTCGAAAATGAATTTTGTATTTTATTCTATCAGCGATAAAGGCTAAAATATCGTATAACAATTAATAATAATTTAGTTGGCAAAAACTGTCAAAAATGTAGTAGCTAAATAACGGTAGCAGTTCTTTTCTACGATCGTTGAGTTATTAACAAAGTATTTAAATATTTTATTTTTTAAATTTAGAATAAAATGTAATATTGTTAATTATGTAATATTTAAATTTTATTACTTTTATTTGAATATTACATAATTAACAACAATTTCGTAAAAAAAACCTATAATACATTAATTTAATGTGTAATATTAAGTTTGCCAACAAACAATAAAAGAAGTGTAATGAAAAATGCATGAATAATTCATGATAAGAATTTTTTGATGTATGTTTCTTTAATATCAAATCTCATTAAAAAAGCATAGCTTTAATATATTATTGTATTATCGTCGATCAGAACGTTTTATAAAAATCTGTTGTCAAATGTCAACGTCGCTAATAAATAACGTTTACAAAACGTCAAACAAAGTTTTCAAAATAAACTTATATGAAAACTTACATTATACAAGAAATTCTTTTAAAATACATATCAGTACAAAACAATACAATAAATATGTGCCTTGGTAAGTTAGCAACATACTTTTTAGAAGGATTTAGTGTAGATAGTATCATAAAATATAACTAACTTGAATTTTAAGATAACTATATGATTTTGTTATTGTGTGCTGTTTCTACATTGAAGTAGTTTGAGGTGATATAAAAATAATCAAAATTGTCTAGACTATAGATATGTGGTTTTGTTATAATATAATAATACATTTAATAATATTAGTACAAATCATTTATGATAAAGTTACAATTATTTTTTTTGTATTTTCAAAGTATGTGTTATATGTTTTATATATATTTAATTGCACACATTAACAAAAATAGTCGTTTATATTTTATGTTATTGCTGTGACACATTATTCTAAATAAATAGAATTAAACTAGACCCACAATCTTAAATTAAAAAAGCAAGATTAAATGAAGTGTATTATATTTGACAATTAATTTATGATGAATATTATTGCATAGTGTAATCAAGCAGCATCTGATTATAAAAGCATTGATTGTAATTTAAATTCTTGCTAATGTAGTAATTATATTAAAAAAAAAATAGAATATTTTGCATGGTCCCACCAGAGAGAGCAAGTGAAAATATTCAAGTCAGTATTTACACTGCCTATAAATCATTGCAGAAAGTCAAAAATGGAGTGTTTATGTACTCTCTATGATGCAGCAAAAAGTGTAAAGTTAAAAATAAAAATATATAATTGCAGGTATAAGAATTACAGACTTTGCAAGCATCAAATATTTTCTAAAATTAATTTGTTACAGTGTGAACATTTGCAATTTTTTAAATTTTAAGTTTATTTAGCTAGCAAAAATTTAACTTTGCTACACTAGCAAAAATATAAACCAGTGAATATTAAAATTACATATAAACTTAGAAAATTCTAATTCTAATTGTAGTGTAACTAAAAAGTGTCTTCATAATGTAGCTGAATTGAAACTTTTTTAGGCCATTGTAGTGTAGTGGGACTGTAACGTAAATGCGATTGGTTGTGAGTTCAATTCCCACTCGGTGCACAACTATATTTAAATTATTTCATTTCTTCATTGTGGTTAGACAAAGCGCGACGTTGATTTCCGCCTGGCGGAAAGTGGAGAATTTAGTATCATGACACTTGGTGCACTGTTATATGAGAACCCTGAAACTGTTTTTTTTTTAAATATATATGTTGTGTTTTGACAATGGTTTTTATAATGTTGTATTAAACTCGTAATATGTCGTAAATTGGACGAAAAGTAGGACTAGAAACGAGTGCTCGAATTTTCTCTTTATAACATATACATATATTTTTATACATATAATTTGTTTAATGACTATAATTTTTAGGCTCGATTTTTTTAATTTATTTTTTTAGCATCACGCTGTAGGCAGAAGGAACCTGAGAACCTAGTCTTAAGTCACTCGTTCTCTTAAGATTTTTTATCCACTTAATATTTAATATTTTCATTTCCGGCAGTGGGAATCGAACCCACAAATTGTCGCATTTACAGTCGCACGCATGTGACTCTGCGCCACGACAGACAACTAGATAGATATTTTAAAATGATAATAATGTAACATAAGCTATTCTACCTAATTTCTTATCTATCCAAATATGTAAAACTTACGTTACTGAGTGACTGACAGATAACGCTTGCCGTATCTACTAGCCGTAGAAAGCTTATATTTGGCAAGCAGGTTCTTAGGGGGAATGATCACTAAGAGAGGATTTCTTAATATTTTCACGATGCCGGGAAATATGAGGTTTTATGTTTATTGTTCCTCGCAAACGAAGTCGCAGCATAGCTGTTTAATTATTTTTTAACTTCACGCTGTATCCTGCGCGTAGCAGGGTAGTCAGAGGGAACCGGAGAAACAAATGCTGAGACGCTCTGTTCTCTTATGATCCAATCCCCACTGTCAGCCGAATTGAGGCATTGCGTACGCAATGCCTCAATACGCTTTGCCTGGTTACCAGAGCGAGAAAATGGAAATACAGAATATTATTTAATATTTTCATTCTCTAAAGTGGAAATCGAACCCACAACCGGTTTAGCTTGTAGTGACACGCTTGTGCCAATGCGCCACGACAAAGGCTTAAGAATATTTAACTACCTATACCGTACATCTTCGTAAACAGGTGGAGGAGTTTGTTTTTTAAAGTAGGTAAAATAACTTGGCTCCGCTTTGCCTCATAAAAATAACGTTAAACGCCACAGTTTATATTAGACTTCTTGAAAGCTCTTAGAATATTCACGGGACGGTAATTTTGAAGCTCGCTAGCTATTTTAAATTTATTTTAAATTTTAAATATTTAAACGGTTGGTAAATGAAGCGACGAGAATGTCCTGCGAGAACTATGAGTTTTTGTTCTGGTAGCACTAAATATGTTAATTATTGCATATATATGCATATATACCAGCGGCGAGGGGTGAAAATTTTAGTTACGCAATCCGGTAAATTAAGGGAAGTCTATGTATATTTAGGGAAGCCGGTATATATATTTAGGAAAGCCGGTAATTTTTATGGAAGGCGATATATTTAAAGAAATCGGTATAGGATATCAAGGTATTTCGTAATTCCACTTTTTTTTTGGTCTATAAGATGTCAGATCTTGTTTTTTTGCTATTTTATGCCCAATATTTTCCTAACGACCTTTTTTTTTAGATCTCCTACTTTGGAAAGTTAGGCAAGCCGGTGGGAATCGAGTCGTATGGACGCCTCGTCACTGGTATATATTAAAATGTATTATTAAAGTTAGTTGATTTATTTTATAACTTCAAGGTTTTTACCGTATATCTGGGTAGAGAACCTAGTGTTAAGAAAGAAGAAGTTGAAGTTCTCTTTCGATCCCCACTTTCGGCCGAATTGAGGCATTACGTGTAGTCAACAAGCGGGTCCGGCACCCGCACGGTAAATCCATGGATTGCTAAGGAGTTTCTTCTTAATATTTTCATTTCCTAGAGTGGGAATCAAACCTATAACCTGTCGCGTTTACAGTCGCACACTTGCGCCTCTGCACCTCGACAGGCGTTCTTCGTTGATTTACATTCAAACAATAAAGTTATAAGTCGTGCTCTCATGATATTACGTATATGCAAATGTCCAACACTGATAATAATGGAACTGAATAAATATTGTATATATTGTCTATTTGTTGTCTATATGTTGTTTGTTTTTTTAAATTATTAATGGCCTTATGTGATAACAAGTGAAAAATATTCTGCCAGTGAACGTACCATATAGTAGAGAAAACACGAATGACTTAAAGAAATAAATATAGAATATTATCAAATTATGCAGGTTGGATAGATTAACTGGTCTACATATAAAACAATTAAATTATATTTTATAACCCACTCCAGGAAATAAAAATGTTAATTAATATTTAGTATTTTGATTTTCTTTGCTCTGGTAACAAGCCAAAGCCCAGCGTTAAGTTCTGCCATTCAGCACGCAACGCCTCAATTCAGCGGAGAGTAGGAAACGGAATCGTTAAAAGAGAACGGAGTGTCTCAACACTAGGTTCTCTGCTTCCCTCTGCCTACCCTGCTATGTGCAGGATACAGCGTAAAAAGTTATACTAATAATATGGGTTATAAATTTGTCAGTTAATGACATTTAAGGTGAATGCAAACTGGTTCAATTTCCACTCGGGGGAAAGATTAATTTTAAAATATTCTTATTTCTTTGTTCTGGTAAGAAAAAGTGCTCAATTGAGTCCCGCCACTCAATACGCATGTCTCTCATTCGGCGGAAAGTGGAGGACGGAGTGTCACGACACAGGTAGTCTCTAACAGCCTAATTTTGTGATAAAAGGCATAAAATATTCTCTCATTGTTTGTATAGTAGTGAAAACACAAATTACTTTAAATATTAAGAAATAATGAATATAAACTAATTAAGAAGCTATATTACTATTATGTGTTTCATACATTTGTTTGCTAATGACATTTATAATTGTTTTGACACTTAATCGTCTCAACGTATCTATTGCTACTATTTCAAATGCTTCTCAAAATTTGCAAATTTCATACAATAATTTGGTAGAAATAAATCCTATTAATATTATAAGTAGGAAAGTTTATGTGACTTTATGGATATTTGTATGAATATGTATATCAGTGGCGAGGCGTCCATACAACACGGTTCCCTCTGGCTTACTTTAATTTTTAAAATACAAGTATGAGACCCAAAAAAAGTCGCTAGGAAAATGTGGAGCTCAAATTGTAATTGAGTTTGCAAAAACAAGGCCAAGAAAGGTGTGAGACCTTAAAAAAAGGTCGCCAGAAAAATGTTAGATATAAAATTGCAAAATAACAAGCTCTGACACCTGAAACCGCCTAAAAAAAGGTCATCACCAAAATTCGATATTGCAATTACTAATTACTAAAATACCTTTACATCCTGCACTGTCTTCCCTAAATATACACCGGCTTCTCTAAATTTACCGGCTTGCTTAATAAAAAAAAATGTATAAAAGAAACCTTACAGTAACATACCTTATAAATCAAAATAACTAAAAAAAAACTACAATAATTTGACCGTAATATCTATCTATATATAAAGTGAAAGTGAAGCAAAAACTTTGGATCCGTTTTTACGAAAATTACGCGGACGCAGGAGCATGAAACTTGGCACACTTATAGTTTATATAGAGGAGTGCAGTATGCTAACATTTCTTTTAAATAATGCATAAAAAGTTACACACACTACCATGGTTTGACATCCATGTTTATACAAAGTGACACATCACTACGCTATGCGTTATTAACGCATTTAAGGGGTCACTAGTAACGATAAATATCTGTTTAATAGTCTATAAAATCAATAAAATCTTTTATCTGTTATCAAAACTTAAGCCTTGGTAAGCTTCGCGGCAGTATTGAGACGAGCGTAGGGGGAGGCGAACGTTCGCCGGAAGTTCCCGCCAAAATGTGCGCGAAAGGTAAATCGAGTTTGTGACATTGTTTTTTTTTTATTTTGTTCTTATATTGGTCAAGACCTATTCGAGTACGACTTTTCGTTATTATTTATTTAATTTTACTTAGTTTTATGATATATAATTGTATATTTTAAATAAAAAAATAACGTAGTTTTGGTTTATCAGTACAATATCCGTACTAGGCATGATAAGTTGACATACATATTTAATATATATTTTTAAATATTAATAAGCGTTAAGGATTGCTTTATTATATGGCAAATAAATTACTAAATCAAATTTGAGCAAGTCAAAAAAATCAATATAAAAATGTGTACATGTGTGTATATGTGTTTTTACTTTTTTTTAATTTGTTTTTTTTTTTTAAATATTTAAAAAATCTTTATTAAGTATATGTATATTTTATTATATTCTTTGTTACAGTTACAACGTTGATGTTTATCGCCTTTTTACAATCTGCTATAAGTTTTGGTAAGTTTTTAAAGTTTATATATAATGTACTGGGTGTCGTTACTTTGTTTCGCGTTTTCGTAGAACTTATAATCTTTGCCATACAGTCCATTTCTATCTTTTTTTTTAAATTATATATACGATGACGTTACAGACATTTGACCTGTATTCTTATTTTCTTTATTATTTCTTTTTTTTAATCTTTAACTTATATATGTATATGTTTACTTAATCTATATCTATCTTTTGGAGATATATTTGTACTCTATATAAACCTCTCTTCCATTTATTATTGTAGTCATTTCGGGAAATCTTCTCTTAAGTTCTCATCCGCTTCCTAAGGAACCTATGCCAAATTTTAGCATTGTACGGCCACTAGTTTCGAAGTTTCTACTTTGCATTGTCTGTCAGTCACTTGCTGATTAAAGAAAGAATTTGACATACATACATTTTTTCGTCTATATGCATAAAACGTTTGTGTTACTGAATAAATGACAAATAACGTACTTAAACGCGAATGTATTGGAATGCTAAAATTTGAAATGTAGGCTTCTTGAGGAGAGTAGGGGAGCACTAAGAGAGTATTTCTATAAATACTTACGAAAACGAGAAAATACGGGATTTTACGTTATAAAATGTTTTATAGTATGCAAACATAATCGCAGGATACAGCTAGGAACAAGTGTAAAAATAAACCATACTTTAATTTTTAAGTAAACATCTGTAGCATCTGCATACGTATATATTTTTCTATAAAGTAAAATTAGACTGTAATGAGCAAGTATAGGAGTACTGAATGCCACATTACTAGTTTTTTTAAAATGTGAGATACACAGATTCTATATATTTTCAACATATATTTTTTTTTCACTCCGTTCTCTTTCAACAATTCCGTTCCCCACTTTCAGCCGAATTGAGGCATAGCGAGTTGAGCGGCGGAACTCAACGCCGCGCTTTGCCTTGTTACCAAACCCAAGAAATGAAAATACTAAATTTTACATTTCCTGGAGTGAGTCCCACAACCTGTTGCGTTTACAGTCGCACGCTTGTGCCTCTGCGCCACGACAGGCGTTCAACATATGTATATATTGCAAATTTATCAACTGTAGCTAACCAATGGTTTTTAATTGAATTGTCCCAATGTCTTAAAATACGCATTTCTTTCACTATATCTATTTCGAAAACGGCATTAGTAGGATCTTTTCAAATTTGATAAGGTAGAGAGAGAAGAGCGGACAGTGGAGGTGAACGTTAATGCGCATTTTAAAGGGCCCCTTAAGCCTACACTTAGGTCGTACGTCCTAGGCACTCTCAAACTCCTCTCTCTGCAGCTTACGATGGGCCCGGCACCATGGATAACTCAGAAGTTTCTTCTCTATGCCAATTTTCATACTCCCCATATAAACTCATAGTTTTCATAAAATAGGACCCAAACATTTTCCTTCACGTATTAATATAATGATAAATCTTCAAGCCTACCACTAATTCAACAATTAATATTAATTTATACAATATGTAGGTAATATGTATGTGTGCTCGATGCTCGTATGTATGCATGTGTTATGTAATCGTCTTTGTGTGGATTAGACACCGAATTCTAATACAAATTAATACTAATGTGTCCACTATTATGATATAAATATGATATAATATATGAAAATATATTTTATAATATCTAGATGATGAAGAACGTAACTGGCGCTTTGTTATATATTCAAGAAAATACATACATACACATAGCTTCCGCAGTATCCCGAATGGTTCTTGGGGTAGGTAGAAAGATCTAGTGTTAAAGACACTTCATTCCCCACTTTCACCGAATCGAAGGACATTGCGTGATGGAGTGGCGGAATTCAACACCGCGTTTTTTGCCATGTTGTTATCAAACCCAGGAAATGAAAAATTCCATTTTCTGGAGTGGCAATCGAACCCACAACCTGTCGCGTTTACAGTCACTTGCTTGTGCCTCTGCGCCACGACAGGCGTTATATGTATGCAAATAAAAAATCTTCGATATTAATCGTTCTCCGCGTCTGAACACCGGTAACCGTAACATTTACTTTTAAAAATATTTAAAGAAATAGATATTTGGTTGATGATTATATATTACATAAGTTTTTTAACAGAAAGATTACATTTTCTCTCTTCGCCCAATTTTTTTTCCATTTGTTTAATTTCGTTTAGCGTGACGTGACTCAACGCCGCACCTTATCTGAATATATACAGAGCGTCATGACATGAACTTACTCTTCATATTACAATTTACTACTTTTGTCCTGCAAGTCGTACAATGTTAAGAATTGGGAATTTTTCAGATTTTCTTTTTTAATTTATTTGAAACATACCTGCATAATAGTATCTATGTCACGAAATGTAGAGCGAGAAACTATATTATTTATCAGCTTCCGTCTGAGGCCTTGCACGGGAGTATACAAATATTCCACCATTACTTTCATTTTTTAACAAAAGTTATTTTTTAAACATACATACATGTATAGCTTCACGCTTTGTATCCCGCATATAGCAGGGTGAGCAGAGGTAACCCCTAGTGTTAAGACACTCCGTTCCCCACCGCCAGATTGAGGCTTCTCATTAAGTAATTAGAGAACACTTGTGTTGGGGAATGTCTCGCTTCTCCGATGGCTTAACAATAGCATAATACATAACATGCGTATAATATATAATAATACATATAACTTAATAGTAACAAAGCCGTGTGTGTGTTTCTGTGTTTACATGTGTATGTGCATGTGTGATGTAATGATATATATCGATTGTTGATCTACCTAACGACGTTGCGTGTTGCTTACACTTATTATGTATGTATGTATGTATGTGTTTTTTATCTTCACGCTGTATCCTACATAGCACGATAGGTAGGGGAACCTGAGAACCTAGTGTTAAGACACTCCGTTCTCTTTACACGGGAACAGAACCCCACACAGTGGGGAATAAATTTAATATTTATAGCATAAAATATCGACGCTTCCACTGGACATACAATTCACGTTAGGCTCGACGGTTTCATCAGTATTCAGATCTCAAACGCACGCTAAATTTGAATGGCTGCAACACTAATTGTTTATAGATTTAGCCTTTGTGCGGTGCATATCTCGTGATTTGATTACGTTTCAATTTAATACACAATTATTATCCAACACTGTCCATATGTATCAGTTAAAGGCTTTGTGCTTCAGTTTGTAAGATATTTGGAGTAGTGTTAGGATATTCGTGAGTTATATGGAGTAATCATCGTTTGTCTGTCGATTGAACGCCTGCCGTAACACAGACGCACAAGCGTGTGACTATAAACAGGTTGTGTGTTCGGTTCCCACTCCAGGAAATGGAATTTTTCATTTCCTGGGTTTGGTAATAAGGCAAAGCGCGGCGTTGAGTTCCGCCACTCAGCACGCAATGCTTCAATTCGGTGAAAAGTGGGGAACGCAGTGTCTTAACACTAGGTTCCCTCTGCCTACCCTGTTATATGCGGGATACAGCGTGAAGCTACGTATGTATGTAAAATTCTTATTTAATCAAAAGTGTTTAATTTGCTAAAAATTTTTTGGGCTTGGTCTATTATTCAAGAAATAAAAAGTCTAAAGTTGGCACCTTTATTTTCTTTAATATTATTACATATTATATAATAGTATGCAAATCGACATATCAACCTATTCACGCCTGGAAAATATCATACACATAAACCCATAAATACCCATAAAATATATATTTTTACGTACTAATATTGAAATTACATGGAAGTGTTTATGTTGGGTGAGAACGTAAAGCTACAATTCAGCTTTATTTAGCCCCATTTTAAAGTGTTTCGGAAAGATTGCCATCAAATGGATTGCCTTCACTTTACCGATTGGTTGTTCACAATGTAACCCTGAGTCTTCTTTTTAACATACATTTTAAATATTTTTTTTATTTTTGTTGTACTGTAAGTGTGATGGTTCTGCTGATGTTCTTCGTTTGCGCAGATTTTATCTATACTAATATATAAAGCTGAAGAGTTTGTTTGTTTGTTTGTTTGAACGCGCTAATCTCAGGAACTACTGGTTCGAATTGGAAAATTCTTTTTGTGTTGAATAGACCATTTATCGAGGAAGGCTTTAGGCTAAATAACAACACGCTGCAACTATTAGGAGCGAAGAAATAATGGAAAATGTGGAAAAAACGGGGAAAATTATTCATCCTTGAGGGCTTCCGTTGCGTGCGCTGCGAAAAAGCTTCAAGATATCAAAAATATATGTACGAAAAAGTTTTATGTCATATATGATGAATTTATTTTTAATTTCCATTGGCCACGCGAGTGAAGTCGCGGGTTATGGCAAGTATCCTATATAGATTATTTTTATTTTTCTGCTTTGGTAAGACAAATCGCGGTGTTGAGTTACGCGATTGTGATTAGCACGTGAGTCTCGTATTTAGACGTAAAGCTGAATAATGTCTTAGTGGAGAGTGTCTAGACACTACGTTCCAGGTTCTTTTACCTACCCTGTTATGTAGAATAATCGTGAAGTAAATATTTTTTGTTCGCATTTTTATGACTTTGAACAAAAAATTGAGTAGATAAATTAGCAGGTATATTTATTATTATTTTTTTTAACTTCACACTGTATCCCGGATATAGCAGGGTAGGCAGAGGGAATCTGAGAACCTAGTGTTAAGACGCTCCGTTCTCTTTCAACAAATCCGTTCCCACTTTCCGCCTAATTGAGGCATTGCGTCCTGAGTGGCGGAACTCAACGCCGCACTTTGCCTTGTTACCAAACCCAGGAAATGAAAAGATTAACATTTCCTGGAGTGGGAATCGAACCCACAACCTGTCGCGTTTACAGTCGCACGCTTGTGCCTCTGTGCCACGACATGCGTTAAATATAATTAGTTCCTCGAATAGGAACATAACCCACAAGCAATTGTGTTTACAGTGAGACGATGTTTCATCACTTCACGATGGACTCTATTGCATGACATTTAAACTTTCGTTTTTACTATTGGTGTAAATTATACCTAGTAGCAATAAAAGAACATTTTGATTATTTTTAAAAGATATTAAAATGGCCTCTCGACCTGAACGAAAACGTAGATTGTTTATTTTGTACATTTAATGAAACTGTTGTTTTAAATTTGTCTCTCATTTTAGAATGGGATGGCCTCGAATTTGTTTTTTTACAAAACTATTTTCAATAAGTTCGACTAATATTATGAATGCAAAGTTTGTGAGGATGGATGGTGATTTGGTTACTTTGTCACGTAAAAACTGCTGAACTAACCACTACCAAACACATGTAGACTAAATTTTATGGAGATTTTATGTCATTTTGCGATAATACAATGATAAATAAGTATATCTAATAATCTCAGTTTTCATATAAAATACATATATTTTCTAATTATTTAAATTTTTTTTGAACATACAAAAAAAATAGAGATAATTATTTCACACTTTTAAACTTAACATTTTAAGTTAAAAATATATAGCCCATAGTTGTGCAATGAATGCCGCCATTCAACACTCATTATCCCAAAATTAGACAGATATATATTTATATATATATATAGCATATATATATATATATATATATATATATATATATATATATATATATATATATATATATATATATATATATATTTATGGAAACGGATGGTTAGGTTAGGAAGTGGCTACCCTCAAAGCCCATGAACATCTACAACACCAGATGTTGTAGATGCCGTCAAACTGAGTGGGCAATACGTAGATGGAAGGGGAGGACAATGTAGACGATCACATCGGAACCACCACATTTTGGGAAAGGATGGTGGGAAAGGGGAAAACCTGGCTTATACGCCATCGAACCGAAACATACTATAGGATATTTGGCGGTTCGTCTTTGACACGATAGTGGCTCATGAGCCAGGATTTGAGGACGAACCTCCTACCACGCGTAACTATTGGGATACTTCTCTCGCCTCCTTACGGACGCTACTCAGCGGCGGAGAGAATTGTGGCTTGAACCCCAACCCCTCACAGGGAGAGATAGTGGAAAAAGAGTGTTTTAACACTTCTGCTATTTTTCCTTCCCCCTAAGTAACAACGCAGGAAAAATACGACGATGTTAAATATTTAACTAAAATATATTCAAATGGTTGGACTTCATTTGAACATATTTTTTATATTAATTTTATATTATTTGTAAAGTCATGCAATCTCAGTGCAAGTCAGAACAGTTAGTCCTTTACAAGAGGGACAAAAGTTTAAAAAAGCCTCGCTACGGTATCTTACATAATTATATACTTTGTCAACTTAGCGGGAAGTTACGAGATTGTCTCGTGCGAGTATATTAGGTGTTAGTGCATGCCTTTGTTTGAGGTACGCCGTTATACTTGCAGGATTTTGATGCGCTTATTATGTGTTATTATAAAGTTTTTGTATTGTAATGAATAAAATGGTAAAGTAATATTGAGGGATATGGCATATATATTACAGCAGCAGCAGTGAGCAGCAGGTTATATATATATATATATATAAAAGAGCATATATATATATATATATATATATATATATATATATATATTGTGGAGTGTCTTAACACTCCATTCTCTCTTCCAACAACCTGTTCCCCCCACTTAGTTGGCGCTACGTTGAGCTATTTAGGTAACAAGTTAACAACACGTTGGTTAGGCAACGTGTTTTTAACGCGTTACTGGGGCCTCTAGTCTACATAAAACTCTTGCGTTACCGATTTGTAAAGTACTGTAGACTCCTTGGTGGGGAGTGTACGAGAGTAATTGATAGATGATTTATCAAAATTTCTACAAAAACGGGAAAAGGTGGTTTATAGGGATTCAGAGTATACGCATATGAAGTACTTTCCGCCCGAATTAAAGTGATGTGGTCTCATGTAAATTTAGTTAAGGTCTGATCAGAAGTTCTTGAATTGTTCTTGTAATAATTGTATTATTTTAGTACATTTTATCTGAAGTCGGTCTTTTTCTTTCTGTTAAAACTTTATATTAGTTATTATGTATATTTAACGTCTGGGTCGTGGCGCAGACACAAGCCAGCGGACTGTAAGCGACAAGTTGTGGGTCTTGAGGCTCCCACCCAGGAAATGGAATTTTTCATTTCCTGGGTTTGGTAACAAGGAAAAAGCGTCGTTAAGTTCCGCCACCAGCACGCAATGCCGAATTCGATTGGTGAGTGGAAATCGGAGTGTCTTAACACTAGGTTTCTCTCTGCCTATCCAAGTTATATGTGGATATAGCGTGAAGCTATATGTATGTATATTTAATTTACCTGTTATTTCCTTTTATAAAAAGTATCTTTAAATTTATAATAATAATATTACTATACAAATGCGTAATAACCTTATAGTCCATTTCAGTTCGGATTCAGTTAAATTCAGTTCGTTCACATTCGTTAGAACATACGAGTATACACAAGAAAATTTAAATACTTTAAAACGTCTTCATCTTGTGAAAGTTTTCTAGTATAAGTAAGTACTTCTCTTAGAGTGTACTAGCTTTTATAACTTATAAAAGCACTCGTAAAAGAACACTGAGACGTGTAGGTTACAATTTTTCTTTATAAACTAGGGGTCAAAGTTTAAAACCTCGGTATGGTCTCTTGAATAATTTAGTATGAAATAGATACTTTTAACGTTATATTACTTTCAAATTATGAGGCCATCGTGGTGCAGTAGCTGAATGTAAATGGGATTGATTGTGGGTTCGATTTCCAACATGCAATCTCGAATTCGTTTTGCATCGAACGGAGTATCTTGACACTAGATTCTCTTTGAGTACTGTCTTGCTTTGTGGGATAAAGCATGAAATTACTCAAAATCTATGTAAATTGTAGTCTATGTGTTATTTTCTCGTATTTATATACTTATAATTTTAAACTTTCGACTTCGATTCGATCCCTTTAGTAATTTTTGGCTGAAAGAGTATCAAACGTTCATTCATCCTCATGAACTTTCAGGTTCAATTATATAAATATAAAAAGCTGATATTTGGCATGTAGGCTCCTTGGGCAATGAACAGGAATAATTAAGATTAACAAAAAAAAAACCGACTTCAAAAATATAAAATTATTACGAATAACTCAAAAACTATTCGTCAAATCTTAAGTAACTTAAAATGAGACCACGTTAGAAGTACTTTACGCCTGTAAGTAGTATACGCCTGTCGTGGCGCAAATGCACAAGCGTGCGACTGTAAACACGACAGGTTGTGGGTTCGATTCCCACTCCAGGAAATGTTAGTATTTTCATTTCCTGGGTTTGGTAACAAGGCTAAGCGCGGCGTTGAGTTCCGCCACTCAACACGCAATGCCTCAATTTGGCGGAAAGTGGGGAACGGAATTGTTGTAAGAGAACGGAGTGTCTTAACACTGGGTTCTTAGGTTCCCTCTGCCTACCCTGCTATATGCGGGATACAGCGTGAAGTTAAAAAAAAAAATTAGAAGTATGTAGCTAGCTACATACTATATTAAAAAGGAATCATCAAAATTGATTCAATCACTAAAAAGATATGTGGTAACACAATAAAAAAAAACAGACGAATTGAGAACCTTCTCTTTTATTGAAGGCAGTCAAAACACAACTACAACAAGTAATATTATAAAGTAGAACACTTTATCAACGTAGTAAGTTAGAAAATTGTCTTGGTTATATCAATAATATATGTCTGTGACATTTGCATTGTTTGCAATTTGTGAGTATTGTGGTGTTTTGTCTGCATACTTATTGTTGGTTATGAAAATACTTTATTACATCCACACAAAGACGATTACATCACATGCATACATACGAGCATCGAGCACACATACATATTATCTACATATTGTATACATTAATATCATTTGTTGAATTAGTCGTAGGCTTGAAGATTTAACAGTATCATTATATTAATACGTGAAGGAAAATTTTTGGGTCCCATTTTATAAAAGCTATTCGGAGGGGTATAAAAATTGGCATACGTAATGTACAAAAAATATAAGTGCAGAAAACAAATATTTTTTATAATAATGTATGAGAAACATATTCACACAACTTTTCTCTCAAAGTTTATGTCAAACATATGATATGTTTAATGTACACTTTTGAATAAAGTAATGTACACGTCCCTAAAAAAACTAGTAGTAGAAAACGAATATTTAACTAAAATGTATAAATTTGCAAGATTTATATTAAAAATGATTAGGATCCTGTATCTCCCTCATATTGAAAAACTAGCGGGTAATATTAATTTACAGTCTAATTTTACTCTATAGAAAAATATACAATTACTAGTGGTGCCCGCGACTTCGTTCGCGCTCAACTTAGGATTTTTGACTTATTTTCATGTTAAATACTGCCGTATTTAATTTTTACAACTAAGTATTCGCCTTGCCTCACCAAATCTTTCTGGTTACACCTTACCTTTTTACGATTATTTACCTTTTTCCAATTATTAAGTCTGAATATTCTAATATATAAATATCCAAATGTTTATATGTTTAATCTTAGAAGTATAATTAGGTATTAATTCGTAGGCGGAGAGTGCCTATCTCACTGCGCCACGATGGCCACAACTACTATTTACTGTACTAATGGTATTTTTAATATTATTAAAGTGTTATCACATACTTAGTAATAGAAAACCATTTTTCGAAAAGCAGCAAGACTCGAACCAGTGCCAGTCTCGTCCAAGCACTATGACCGTTATGACATAGGTTCTTATTCAACCATGTCGAAATTTTTTTACACTTATTATAACTTATTTTTGTTGTTAGCATGTCGGTACAGAGATTTGAAAAAAATTTTTTTTAAAGATTATTTCTATGAACAATCATTTGGCAAGAGAGAATGCTGTTTATTAAATATTTTGATATTTCTAAGTGCATACAACACCAGGTGCGGGTTTTGATTTCCACATAAATATTTTTATACGCTTTCTAGTTTTTTTTTATTTAGCGGTATTGTTACTAATTTTTTTATCAAATATAAATTATATTTGAAAAAAATTGGTTTTACTTGCAATTTTATAATCAATGTAATTTGACTGTTTTTTTATTATTTCCTATTAGATTATCGTACAAAAATCATCTAATTCTATTAGGTAATTGTCGCCATATACGAGGTGTGTTCAAAAGTAAGGTGGCTTTTCAAATTTGGCAGAGCAACGTACTTTCGATTATCGATTTTTTTATTTTTGTTCCATGTTGGTACACTCTTCCCGAACATCTGTACCAAGTTTCAAGTGTATAGCATTTTTGTTTGGTTGGGAGGAGGCGTAATAAGGTTATAAGTGTTTTGCGTGCTCGGCGATTTCTTGCTATCGAAAAATATGGATCAAAGTTTGCATCAAATTTTGTGTAAAAATAAAATAAGTGCTTTCGAAACACTTAAAATGTTGTTTTCAAGTGGCATGCAATTGAAACTGTTCTGAGTAAAAAAATGTTTACAAGTGGTACAAACTCTTCAAGATGGCCGGGAAAGATGCAATGACGAGGCTTCCGCTCTGGACGCCCCAAGCACGTCAACAACGATGAAAACGTTCAAGCAGTGAAGAAAGATTGTTCTGGAAAAATCGTCGAATCACTATCAGAAGTTGCTAGAGGATGTTGGTATATCGCTTGAAACTTAACGAGCGAAATTTTTCTAACGTTTTGGATGAGGGACGTGTGTCAGCAGTTTGTTCAGAAATTGCTCATCGACTATCTTTGCTGGTGAGGAGATTTTTGGCCAAAAAACCTTACCTAATCATGCCTCAACCACCATATTCACCGGATTTGGCCCCATGTGACTTTCTTGTTTCCCAAAACTAAAAGAGACCTATGGAAAGGACGGAATTTGCAACGATTGAAGAGATAAAGACTGCATCCTTTGGAAGAGCTCAAAGGCTATACCGAAAAGTGCTTATGAGAAGTGCTTTGACGATTGGAAAAACCGTTGGCATAAGTGTATTTGTATCTGAGGGGGATTACTTTGAAGGGACAACATAAATATTGATAAATAAATAAATATTTTTCTTAAAAATACAAAGTCTGTAAACTTTTTTTTAACTAACTAACTTTAACTTTTTTGAACCTCGTAAAAGTAACTTATATATAGGTTTTTATTTTTTCATGAAAGAGATTTAAATCGAATGACAGGATAAAAATGATCTATATGAACCTCAGACTCTAGCTATTACTGTGCTAAAATTTATTCATTTTATTCGGTAATTATCGGCATATAAAGTAACTTATATGGAGGTTTTATTTTATTCATGAAGATTGGAAATCGAATGACAGGATAAAAGCATCTTTATAATATTTTTCAGACTCTAAGCTATTACTGTGCTAAGAACATTCATTTTTATTCAGTAATTATCGGCATATAAATTAACTTATATATGGAGGTTTTTATTTCATGAAGATTAAATCGAACGACAGGATAAAAACTATCCTATATGTACCTCAGACTCTAGCTATTACTGTGCTAAAATTCATTCATTTACATCCCAGAAATTATCGGCATATAAAGTAACTTGTCTAAGGAGTTTTTTTTATTTTTTTTATGAAAATTAAATCGAACGACAGGATAAAAACTATCCTATATGTACCTCCAGACTCTAAGCTATTACTGTGCCAAAATTCATTCATTTTTATCCAGTAATTATCGGCATATAAAGTAACTTGTCTATGGAGGTTTTTATTTTTTTCATGAAAATTAAATTGAACGACAGGATAAAAACTATCCTATATGTACCTCCAGACTATAAGCTGTTGTTGTGCAAAAATCATTCATTTCTGTCCAGTACTTATCGGCCTATAAAGTAATTTGTCTATGTAGGTTTTTCAATGTTTCCATGAAAACTACGTCGAATAACGGGATAAAAACTATTACCATACCAAAATTCATTCATTTCTGTCAAGTAGTTTTTGCGTGATGCGCGTTCAAATATACAGACAGACAGACAGACAAAAATTCTACTGATTGGTTTTTTAACATCTATTAACGATATATTAACGTACCCAATTGATATTTTTCTAAAATTTTTCATGTACAGAAATAACTTTTCTGCTCTTTTATTATATATATAGATATGTATTATCTTTTATTTAGAAATTAGATGCAGTAAGATTTTCCTTCGCACGAAACTAGTGTTTGAAAATAGTGTCTAGACATTCAGTATCCTCCGGAACTCGAAACATAGGATGTTAACTGGCGGAACTCAACGCCGCGTTTTGTTTTATCAGAAGGGGAATGGAAATAATTTAAATGGATGGCCCGGACCCATCCATGCCATGAAGTCTTCTTTATTATTAAACTATGATACTTGCTATATTTCAATAAACATCAAATGTTACTATTTTAATTTCTTATCCATTTTTAGCATAAAAACCTACAAAAATATAATAAATTATGTATTCGTAATTAAATTCTGTAACTTTTAATGACGTCATTACACGGTTCTATTGAGTTTGTATGAATTATAAATTGTATGAAGATAATAATATAGTTTCTTTCATTTATATAATTTGTTTTTGCATTTTCACGCTCTATTTGGCAACATTAGGGTATGGTAGTCCTAACTTAGTGTCTATATACTCTATTCTCCACTTTCCGCCTGAATTAGAGACATTGAATATTGAGTGGCGGGACTCACCGGGGGAAATTAATATAATTCAATACTGACATCTTTATGTTAATTGACGATGTAAAAGTGCTTGTAATAACCTATTTTAATAAAGAATACTTTAATTTTTAAATATAATCCTTTCCCCGCGTGAGAATCGAACCCTGACCAACGACCAACCTCTTGTGTACAGTTAGACGCTTTCACTTACCACGATGACCTGAAATGGTTGTAAAGTTAACAATATTTTTTTCTACATACGTACATAGCTTCACGCTGTATCCCGCACATAGCAGGGTAGGCAGAAGGAACCTAGTGTTAAGACACTTCGTTCATCACTTACCGTCGAATTGATGCATTGCGTGCTGAGTGGCGGGAGTCAACGCCGCGCTTTGCCTTGTTACCAAATCCAGAAAATGAAAAATTCCATTTCCTGGAGAGGGAATCGATCCCTCAACCTGTCACATTTACAGTCGCACGCTCGTGCCTTTGCGCCACGACAAGCGCATATTTTTTGATTTTAATCGTTTTTATTGAATATTAAATAAATGTGAACAAAGAAAGGGTTATTTAGTTTCATAGGTAAATTATAGGGCCTCATTTCAAATTTGAATATAATTTGATGTAATACGTCTACAAGCTATTATTATGTTGTTGAAGGCTATTTTATAAAATGTTAGAAATTTTGACTGTATGGAATATCATTTGAGTGGTTATTTAATTATTTACACTTTTTGAAGTCATCATAGCGTAGTGACAGTGTCTGACTGTAAACGTGATACTTGGTTTTTTTTTTGCCTTTACGCTGTATCCCGCACATAGCAGGGTAGGCAGAGGAGATCCGAGAATTTAGTGTTATGACACTCCATTCTCTTCCAACATTTCCGTTACCTACTTTCCGCCGAGTTAACGCATAGCGTGCTGAGTGACGGAACTGAACTCGTTACGAGATCCAGGAAATGAAAATACTAAATATGATTTTAAAAATTTTATTTCCTGAAGTGGGAATCGCACCTACAACCTGCCGTGTGTGACAGTCGCACGCTTGTGCCTTTGCGCCACGACAGGCATAAACTTGGGGAAAGACGATTATATTTAAAATATCTACGTCATTTTTATATTTACGTTTTTCTTTATTTCCTCGTTCGGAATAAACAAGAGTGACGTTAAGTTCTCTCACTAAATATGTAGTGTCTTGATTTCGGACGTATATTGGAGGACGGAGTGTCTTAGCACTAGGTTCACTTTCACTCTGCTGTGTAAGAAAAAGAGTGAATGTGCATGAATTGTATATTGCATAAAATCAATTTAAAATAAGTTTCTCACCACTTAACGCAATTTATCTATATATAAAATACGTGAAGCATAAACTTTGTACCCCTTTTTATGAAAATTACGCGGACGGAGGAGCATGAAATTTGGCACACTTATAGTGTATATAGAGATAGAGTGCAGAATGCTAATATTATTTTTTAAATTACCAAAAGAAATGTTCACACACTACCATGGTTTGACATCTATGTTTATATAAAGTACATAAGGCTAAACACAACGCGTTGTTAACGCGTCAACGGGGACACTAGTGTACATTAATATACAATTACATTAATATAAATGGAAAACGGACGACGTAATGACTTATTACACTTTCTCCGTCTATTCTTCATAAAACAGAAAAATCATAAAAATAATCAGAAAAGACGTAAAAATTGTTACAATTTTTATTTGATTTAGGTATAACATTTTCCAAATATTCGGTTGTAATATCGCTCGATGTACCGATTGCGAAATTCGGTAGAGGAATCAAAGAACAAATGGCAACTGACTGCATTCAGTGTTCGCTGAATCGAATGGGAAACTTAAATCTGATAAAAGATACTATGCTTTTGTTATTTGAAATTTTCTTCGTATCTTCATGTTCATGAGATTCCATTTTTTAAGAAATGTTTTATGTTTTCACAGCTGTATCTCGCGACTTTTGCATGGTTTATCTTAGCTTCACGCTGTATCCCGCAATAGCAGGGTAGGCAAAGGGAACCTGAGAACCTAATGTAAAACACTCCGTTCTTATAACATTTCCATTCCCCACTTTCCGTCGAGGTGAGGCGTTGTGTTTTAAGTGGCGGAACTCAACGCCGCGCTTTGCTTTGTGTGAATGAGGCAATGAAAATACTGAATATTATTTTATATTTTCATTTCCTGGCGTGTGAATCAAATCCACAACCTCGTTCTGGGAACAAGACAAAATGCAGCGTTGTGTTCCGCCACTAAGCACGCAATGCCTCAATTCGGCAGATAGTGGAGATCGGAAATGTTAAAAGAGAACGGAAAGTCTTAACACTAGGTTCTCTAGATTCCCTCTGCCTACTCTGCTATGTGAGGGAAACAGCGTGAAGCTAAAAACAAAAGAAAAGATATTTTAAAATTAAAAATGCCCTTTTGAGGGCATATATTTTTGATTTTTTTTTAACTTTTCGCTGAAACCCGCATATAGGAGGGTAGGCAGAGGGAACCAGAGAACCTAGAGTTAAGACACTCCCTTCTCTTTTAACATTTCCATTCTCCACTTTCCACCGATTTGAGGCATTGCGTGCTGAGTGGCGGAACTCAACGCCGCGATTTGCCTTGTTACCAGAGCGAGAAATGAAAATTCTAAATTTTTCAATTTATTCACGCTTATTACGGATATTTCGTATATCTACATATTCAAATATTAATATTATATCTTTTATTACATTTTAGTTCCAAGACTCAACCCAATGAACTAGAATGGTTTGCTTATACAATGAAATGCTATTTTCCTTTGTACCTCGAGCTTTCGACTGAAATAGTTATCTACGAATCATATAGGTCATATCTGTAATGATTTGTTTGGTTTACTCTATTATTGTATGTTGGTAATTTAAAATTTAGGGTTTGAATATGCAAAAATAGAAATTATCAAAAGTTTATTTATTCTTGAGGCCATCAAGGCATTGGCATGTGACAGTGTCTGCCTAATTCCAATTGGCTGTGCGTTCGTTCACCTCCGAGGAATGTTTATATTTTCATGTCTTCGCCCTGGTATAACAAAGCGCGGCGTTGAGTTCCGCCATTTAACAAGTAATATTTTCGATTTCGGACGAAAATCGGCGTAATACTCCATTTTCGCCGCCGACTTCCGCCCTTCATCTTGACACTCAAAGATAACCTCTTTATTTACCTTGCGAGATAAAGCGTGGAGTTGTTTATTTATCCTTCTATATTAATATAAACTAGTGTCCCCGTTAACGCGTTAATAACGCATTGCGTAGTGACGTATATGTCACTTTATATAAACATGGATGTCCGCGTAATTTTCGTAAAAAGGGATCCAAAGTTTTTCCATCACGTATTTATATATAGATGCCAAAATTTTAAGGATAGATGGATGGATGTTTGTTACTCTTTCACTCAAAATATACGGAACAGATCTTCATATGATGTTGCCGTCAATATATATAGCTAAAAACACATAGGATACAAATTATAAAGGTTTTGTGCAATTTGGCGACAATATAATGATGACTATTTAATTAATTATATTTAAACAAAACAATATATCTATTTAACATTAGAAACCGTGTGAATATTTTAGAATTTAACGGTACTTGAAACTACGGTGGAATTTTTTTCTATTGACTAATGCCAATGGTTGCATGCTTTAATATTAAGCTTCATACTGATAAACACATAATTGCCAAAATAGACTATATTTCTATATATATTCGATGAATTCTAATGTAATCTTATATTATTATCTATATATAATGTATAAGCTTTAAATAGTTAAATATAAGCAAGTCTTGAGTGGCGCTAACGTTATACGACTATAATTTGTTCTTACCTACGCCGCGCCGTATCGGATGCACTCCCACGGGATTCAACGGAATTTGTCCCGAATTATTGATGTGTGCGCTTCAACTCAGAGCGAAAATGTAGACGGTGCCACGACTGTCCTATGTTTTGTAGGAAATTTGAGTGCATTGGAAATGGGGACTGGAGGGAAACGCTTTGGAAGCTTTCTACTTGAAAATGCATGCAATTTTGGTTTTGGTTTCATACTAATTTTAGTTGAAGTTATAATTGATGATTTTAAATGACTTTAAAAAGGGAGGATTTAATCGACTTTAATTTATAAGAATGTGCAATTGCATTGTAAATAAACTTGCTCAGAAAATACAAAAATATTCATAATTGAATTTGTCCTTAACGCGTGTCGTGGCTCAGAGGCACAAGCGTGCGACTGTAAACACAGGTTGTGGGTTCGATTCCCACTCCAGGAAATGTTAGTATTTTCATTTCCTGGGTTTGGTAACAAGGCAAAGCGCGGCGTTGAGTTCCGCCACTCATCACGCAATGCCTCAATTTGGCGGAAAGTGGGGAACGGAATTGTTGTAATAGAACGGAGAGTCTAAACACTCGGTTCTCAGGTTCCCTCTGCCTACCCTGCTATATGCGGGATACAGCCTAAAGAAAAAAAAATATCCTTTGATAGAATTTTTCAAACTTAGATAAATTAAAGCTTCGTGCGACAATCCGTTAGCTCCACTAGATTAAGACATTTCAAATATTTTTTAAAATATTAAGAACAAGGGAGAACATAAGAATGTTATAATTAATAATTATTACGTGAAGGCAAAACATACCCCTTTTACAAGAAATATACGAACGATCCCCATAGTATATAATTAGGTCGTGTTTTATTGAGAATACATACAGAAGAGTATACTAAATCAATAAAGTAATATTACACGAAAGAAACAGGAAATATTCGCGAACAGAATAAATAGAATTCGCGGGATACAGCTAATCAGACTATAATAAAAAAATGATTTAGTCCTACCCAATATCTAAAAAACTAAAAAGTCCTATTAAAAAAACATAGACAATCTAACGTGACTCGCTATCGAGTCCCGTAATCCCAGTAGGTATCGAATAGAATCCTTCCATTTGGTGCTATGGCGGCGAATTATTAATGCCCAAATGCTATTTGCACCTTATCCACGAGCGAACGGAAAAGTTTCCAAAATTGATTTCGATTTGCCAATTGAATATTATATTCATGGAGTGAATTCGTTGAATGACATGTTAACTTGCTGGACAGTTTGTTTGTAACCAATATTTGTTACTCTTTTATGCAAAAACTACTAAACAGATTGAGGCCAGGCGTGCAACTGTATCCGCGACAGGTTGTGGGTTCGATTCCCACTCCAGGGAATGAATGTATTAAAAATGTATAATAATTGATATTTAGTATTTTCATTTCCTTGCTCTGGTAACAAGGCAAACTGCTGCATTGAGTTCCGCCACTCAGGACACAATGCCTCAATTTGGTGGAAAGTGAGGTACGGAAATCTTAAGAGAAGGGAGTGTCTTAACACTACGTTCTCAGGTTTCCTAAAATTCTTTACGAATGACATGTTAACTTGTTGGATAGTTTGTTTGTTACCAATAATGATTACTCTTTTATACAAAAATTGCTAAACAAATCTTGATAAAACTTTGAAAAACATAGCCTGTATATAAGAAAAGCATATAAGCTACAATTTAAACAATATTGTTATGTGTCTTCGCTCGGGGAATGATTATATTAAATTATATCTATTTCTCCGTTCTGGTAAGACAAAGAACGACGTTGAGTTCCGCCACTCAACACGCGATGTCTAGAATTCGAATGGAAACCAGAAAACAGTGACTTATTATTATGTTTTCTACAGCGGCCACGTCGAAGAAAGGAGTACATACATACATAGCTTTACGGTGTATCCCGCATATAGCAGGGTAGGCAGAGGGAACCTAGTGTTAAGACCATCCGTTCCCCACTTTCAGCCAAATTGAGTCATTGCGTGCTGAGTGGCGGAAGTCAACGCCATTTGATATATCACGCGATTTGCCAGGAATTAAGGAAAAAAGGAGTGTTTTGACAATACGTTTCCTCTGCTTACTCTGTTGTGGAGGGAGCAGAAAAAAAACTTATTTAAACCTGCTTTAGCAGGTGCCAGCAAAAGTTTCAGCGAAATTGGACGAAATTGATTTCGATTTGCCAATTGAATATAATATTCATGGAGTGAATTCGTTACGGATGCCATGTTGCTAGTAACTTACTGGATAGTTTGTTTGTCACCAATATTGGTTTGAGTTAATTGTTTATAAATTGTTAAGCTTTTAGCTAAAATGTTGTTCTGGAATATTTGCGGTTCATTTGTTGGTAATGGAGATTGGTAATATATCTGTAAATGTAGATGTTACTTACATACATACGTACAGAGCTTCACGCTGTATCCCGCATATAGCAGGATAGGCAGAGGGAACCTAGTAATCAGACACTCCGTTCCCAGGAAATGAAAAATTCAAACCAAGGAAATGGAGTGGTAATCGAACCCACAACCTGTCGAGTTGCACGCTTTTGCCTCTGCGCCACGACATAATATATACAATATAAAATACCTAGATATAGATTTCATTTACTTAACCCAATTCAAAAAAGGACAATCCTCCCATACACGTTGCATCACATTTGACTATAAATAAATCTTCGTGCAAATAAAACGAAAACTCACTTTATCACTTTCGGAACATTACGTTCATTCTCTTTATCCGCAACCGGCCTATCTTCTAAGCGGAATCCGAATAAATCCTGAAGGCATCCAGCACCCATGAATAATGCAGGACTAAAGGTGCGACACATTAAAATCTCGTTGCTCCTAGAGGGTACGTAATAAGCGATCGATGCTGATTGATCGTGGAACGGGGGTCTACCGGATATTAGGATGTGAGCTGATGGTTTTCATTAATTTTGTTATATGGGGATTTTGGTGATGGTGTTTCAATGTTTATGTCCTTTGTTGCGTTAAAAAATTATGTGAAATTAAAAAAAAAATATATAGATGCGGTCCTTTACATAATATGAAACGAAAATAAATGTGTAGTTCTCAAAGTTAGATTTAATTCTAGGAGAGATTTCTTTTAGTCCACTTGTGGATGAGGGTAAAAAAAAGAAAAATATACTAAAATTACTAAATGATAATATGGGTATCATATATCGTATATAATAAAGAAAATAACCCTGTAAACGCGCAGGTTGTGGGTTCGATTCCCACTCCAGGAAATGGAATTTTTCATTTCCTGGGCAAAGCATTAATTCAAGGCAAAGCGCGGCGTTGCGTTCCGCCACTCAGCACGTAATGCCTCAATTCGGGGGAAAGTGGTGAACGGAGTGTCTTAACACTAGGTTCTCTCTGCCTACTCTGCTATATGCAGGATACAGCGTGAAGTAAATATATTTGTCTCAACAAAAGTGATCTTAATTATTTTTTTTTTATAATTACATATTAAGTAAACATAGTTGTGCTTTATGTAAAAATTAACAGGTTCTATTTCATTCGGATAAAATATAAAAAAACAGCTTATTTTCCTCTAAGAAAATAGTTAAAACAACCAAAATCCAAAGTAACAAAAACCTATCTAATGTCAGATTCAGTATAACATATTGACAACGTCAAGTTCACGCGAACTTTCCTTACCATAAATCATTCGCAAACTTTTAAATTGCAAGCAACTTAGCCGAGGTTATTAGCTACTGAATAATTCATCTCCTATACCTAGATATGTTATCTGTGGATTTTTTTATCTTTAAGTGATAATAGTGGACTGTAAAGTGCTACTTTATAAATGATAGCGTCGCGTCGTTGCCTTTTAAGGCGGGTTTAGTATTTTCTTTCATTTTCTACATTTTGCGGGTAGAGAGAGGGAAATTAAGACTTTTTCACTTTCCGCGTTAGGTAGTGCAACTCAAATCCTCAGGATTTTTAACGAAACCACGAAAACGAGAATATTTTAAATATATCAGCTAATATCCTGTCGTGATGCAGAGGCACAAGCGTGCGACTGTTAACGCGACAGGTTGTGGGTTCGATTCCCACTCCAGTAAATGGATTGGTTTCATTTCCTGGGTTTAGTAACATGTCAAAGCGCGGCGTTGAGTTCCGCCACTCAGCACGCAATGTCTCAATTCGGCGGAAAGTGGGGAACGGAGTGTCTTACCACTAGGCTCCCTCTGCCTACCCTGCTATATGCGGGATACAGCGTGAAGCTATATATGTATGTATATCAGCTAATAAGATAACCGACAAATATCCTTTTGCTAGAAACTTTTAAAGATTTTTGATGTCCCAAAGGGTTATGAATTCATTAAGTTAAGAAAATGGCTACAAAATTCGATAAATTGAGTTATCTAATCAGCTTCATTATCTTTTATAAATAAACAATATGTTTAAATGTACTTATCTCTTAAAAATCGTTGTTTTTTTATGTAGTATCGCTTGCGCTTCAACAGTAATAAAACTTTGATAATTTAATTATATTAAGAGAGGTGTGGAGCTTCCTTCTACCAAGGAATATATTACGACTAGAAACACGTCATGTACGGTGTCTAATTACCATATTCAATCAGGACAGTAAGTCACTAAATCAGTCTGTAACTGGACTGTACATTAATATTCGTCCCTCAAGATTATGTTCCATATTAATTATCATGACGTACATAGTTGATTAATGACACTGGACAAATCTAGCTTATTTGTTACAGTTTGACGTAATCTGTGGTGAAGAGATCGGAGTATAAAATATTTTGTCTCAGAATCCATAGTTTAAATTAATTTGTTTGTCTAATAATCTATTGCGGCGTTGAGTTCCGCTACTCGACCCGCAATGCCTCAATTCGGCGGAAAGTGGGAAACGGAATTGTTGAAAGAGAATGGAGTGTCTTATCACTAGGTTCTCAGGTTCCCTCTGCCTACCCCGCTATATGCGGGATACAGCGTGAAGTTAAAAAAAAAATCTATTCGCTGTAAATACTCGCTTTACGTAGTACTGACTACAGTTAAATCAGATTGTGTTCATATTATGAACTTCATACAATAAGTGCTACCACTAGGGAAATCTCTTTAACTTTTGATTTGGTAGAGAGAGGAACTAAAACAGTGGTAGAGTTAATGTACACTTTAAGGAATTTCTTAAGCCTACTTTAGGGTGGCAAGTCCCAGGCAATGCTTAGATCTCCTTTCCTCCTTGGACTAAGATCTTCAGCTATCTTCCAGCCTCTTCTTTGATCAAAATACGAGAAAAAAATGACTAAATAATATATATCGTAACTGGTCACCGAAATCTTGTTTTTTTTATATTCATTGGCGAATCGGATTTATGTATCTTTTAAATTCTTTCAAATTGCGTCTTGTATCAAAGTTAAATCCGTAATTACATTGATTAATACGAATGCAGATGTCAAAATCGATGCAGAAGTTCCACATTTACGAATATCTGCAAAATTCTTATTAATCCATTGGAACCCAACGCCACTCTTCATTCATCAAAACCAAGTTAGCACAACTACCATAGATCAATACATCAATATTCGTCCCTTAAGTTCATACACTAGATTAATTGTGATGACGCGTGAAACCAACCCCTGATTGATGACACCCTCGACGGCCGCTGAGGTTATTTGTCATAATTTGACGATAATGTCGTTACGCCGATCATGTTATCTACGTCAGGTAAACATTAATAATACACGGTTTACGCATTTACTTTGATAGATTATGGTGTATGTGGATTTAGTTAATGTTATTGCTATGTGTAAAAACGTATTTTACTCGTATACTTAAAAAAATAGATATTTATGTTTTTATGTTAAGTTATGTTCCATATTTTCTGAAATAGAGAAAATTTCCTACATTTTCCGTTTTCCATGTATATATTTAAAGTATTTTAAGTATTTACCTATTAGGAAAAGAAATCAAACCCTTTATTTTTGTAACCAAACACCGGGGAATTACCTACATATGTATAGACTAGAGTGAGGAAATGTAAAAACTAATTATTATAAATATTTAATATTTTCATTCCCTGGAATGGGAATCGAACCTTATCGCGTCTATAGCCGCACGCCTGTGTCTCTGCGCCATGACTGGCTTCACGATGCAGATGATACGTAAACAAAAAAGCATTGAAATAAAATATGGTTTTACATATTGACAGTGAACTGAAGCCTGAAGAATATATCCTAACGAACGAAAAATAAAATATACAGGAACAAAAAGAAAAACGTTTTATTTTTTACAACGTATATTTTTTCACGTTAGTTTTTTTCATTTCACACAGCTCTCTCAGCCGCTATTTTTAAAGTGTTTTGTGTGCATAATAAGGCCAGCAGAGAGAAACTAGTATCAAGACTGTTCGTCGTTTTCGTTCGAATTAGAGACGTTTTTTTTTTAATGGATAACGGATGGCAAACGAGCAGAAGGACCACCTGATGGTAAGTGGTTACCTTTGCCCATGACCATCTATAACATCAGAGATGTTCTAGATGCGTTGCCAACCTAGAATATACAGATGGAAGGGGAGGACAATGTACTACATTGTCTGCTATCGGAACCTCCACATTTTGGGGAAAGGATGGGTGGGAAAGAGGAAAGCCTGGCTTACATGCCATCGAATGCCATGCCATGTAGTGTAGTGGAACTGCGTTTGATTGAAAAGTGATTATTGATATGGTTGTAAGTTCCATCCTATTTAGGAAATTATTATTATATATTTATATTAATGCCGGTCGTGGCGCAGAAGCATAAGCGTGCGACTGTAAACGCGACAGGTTATGGGTTCGATTCCCACTCTAGGAAATAGAATTTTTATTCCTGGGTTTGGTAACAAGGCAAAGCGTGGCGTTGAGTTCCGTCACTCAACACGCAATGAGTCAATTCGGCGGAAAGTGGGGAACGGAGTGTCTTAACTATGTCTAAGCTATATATGTATGTATGTATTATTTTCATTTCCTTACTAAAGCAAAAGGTTATTTTTTGTTCCTCTACTCAACATAAAATACGGTGAATTTGGGCAGAATGCGGAGAATTTGACACTACGTAATAGAAGACTGAAAAAAAAAACAATATAAACATTTTAAGCAACCGTTATTCAGTTCTTGTTAATCTATTTCCCTCTTATTGGCAAAAAAGGGTACAAAATATTAAGTAAGTTTTACATTTACTTTTTTTTGAAAAATAATATTAATTTATTGTTACAGATTCAAGAAATGTTATATTCACGATAGTCAGTCAATCGGAGCCATATCACGCGAGCGTAGCAACTCGTCTCAAACATGATATACAGAACCAAGTGTTAGAGTTAGAAAAGGTAAGTATCTTGTATAAAAAGCCATGAATATAAAAAAAATAAATCTTATTCAGTAAATATTTAGATTAAACGAAATTATACCTACTTTTATAATAATCATAAGCTTTATTTGACAATAATTAAATGGAAATTATGGCGCAGTGGAACAACATCTGGATGTAAAACCGATTGGTTGTCAGTTCAATTCCCACCCTGGATCTCGATCCTTCACGCGGAAGGTAGAGAACTGAGTATCTTGACAATAAGTTCTCTCTGTCGCCTGTCGTGACGCAGAGGCACAAGAGTGCGACTGTAAACGCGACAGGTTGTGGGTTCGATTCCCACTCCAGGAAATGTAAAATTTAGTATTTTCATTTCTTGGCTTTGGTAACAAGGCAAAGCGCGGCGTTGAGTTCCGCCACTCTACACGCAATGCCTCAATTCGGCGGAAAGTGGGGAACGGAATAGTTGAAAGAGAATGGAGTGCTTTAGCACTAGATTCTCTGGTTCGCTCTGCCTACCCTGCTATATGCGGGATACAGCGTGAAGTTAAAAAAAAATGTTCTCTCTGACTATCCTGCTATGCAGAAGGAAGAAGAAGAAGCAGAAGAAGCTGTTAAAAAATACAGTCGAACTTATTTTGGAAGTTGATTTAAAAGAAAATATTCTTACGGTCATTTGAAATTCTCTCAACTTTATTAACTTGGTTGGTTTTGGAAAATTAGTGAAGCTGTCACCGCGTTCGTTTATTATTCACTTACAACTGTCACCGCTACGGTTTAGGGACGTTATAATATTTAACTATCTTATAATTTATTTACTTTAAATTAAGATTAAGTGGCGATTTGCAAATTCCATTCCGGTTAAAATAATATTGTGGAGCACTTAATTTGTATGCAGACTCCACTCAAGGCCTGCCCGACCTGTAGTAGTATCGCACTCGGAATTCTCTTGTATGCCCTTGTACTAGTGCATCTAAATTTCAAGTAATCAAGAACGCCCTAGTACTAGTTCATAGGTTTCCCGTGCACTCGAGTATATATACCCCGATTAAGAGCCCATGAACGGCCAGCCTTACCTTGTAGTATAAAAGATGAAAATTTCATTTTGAGCGTTTTTGACAGAGATAAGAACGATCAGCAAGTATAGAATTTGGGGTGTGGTTGCTTTAGGAGATAATAGATAAACAGTAAAGGTGCATAAAATAGTACCTCAATTACTTCATAGTATAAAGCTGATTTTTTTCATAGTTTCTTCGTAATAATATTAGAAATCACGTCACCCATTTCCAGACACTTGTATGTAGTGTGCTAGTACCCTAGCTTATAGTTTAAATATAATCATTCTTTCGATGTAATCGAACCCACAACCAATCGTGCTTACAGCCAGATGGCCTTTTATGGGGTCTAATTATACTATGACTGCATTTTAAAATTTATACTGAATATTGTTAATGAACATCGAACAATACGAGTACTTTCCTCAGTTCCTACTAAAGTATTGTAGTATTTAAATTCACATATTATATTTCTTTACTTAATAAAGTCTTTTCAAGATAACTCGAGCTTAATGTTTTCTACGGTATAAAATTTCCAATTTATTTTCTTTATAATTTTAAAAATTAAATTTTTATAAATTAAATATAATTTAAAGTTTTTTTTACAAATCACATTTTATTCGCATGACAGGATAGTCATAGAAAACCTAGCCTCGCCACATTCTGTCTGAAATCGAGACATTGCGTGTTGAGTGACGGAACTCAACGCTGCACTTTGTCTTAGATCGGAGAAATGGAAATAAATTAAATATAATCCTCCGTGGGAATCGAACTCACAACCCCTCGCGTTTACAGTCATATATTAAAATTTATTTATTTTTTCTTCGTAGCGTCTTCCAAAAGTCCACATAACCCATGAGGACTTCCCAATATCCGGTGCATGGACTATCATACCTCTTCTCAAGCCACTTGTCGCTAAATACAAAGCAAATACAGATATCCGATGGATCCTATTTGTAGAACCACATACAGCCGTACGTTGCGGCAAACTTTTTGAAGCTTTGGCATCGGCGGACGAGCATGTTGGTAACTTTATTGTATTTATTTTAGATGTATGGATATTTTTAAAATGTCAATATTTAGATTAAATGCATTAGCATTAGTTTGCGTTTTGTTTGTAGTTTTTTGAAAAATTGATTGTTGCAAAAAATAATTATTGCCATAAGGCATGGAATATGAATTCCACATGGGAAGCTTGGACATTGATATTAATATATATAATACATATATAAAACGTTTGCGTTACTGAGTTACTGACAACGTATAAAGTGAAACTACTGGACGGAAAAAGCTAAAATATAGCATATATATTTCTTATATACCAACTGTTTTTTTTACATATATTATTTAATTGTCATATGTTCTTGACTATATCTTACAAATATGTGTAGACAATTTTGATTTTCAGAAAAGCCCACAGTTAAAATATAAATTGGTAGCATATTTTTATGTTAGGGAATATACGAAAAGGTTTGTTTCTATCCCGCCTTCCCCATATTGTTAGGAACTAGTATATAATTCAACATTTCTAGACCGTTTTCAGGATACAATGTGGATAGGATATCCGCTCAGCGATGATGAGCCGACGATCATACACCACTTCGCCTATTACGAAGATTTGGAAGAGGACGGTGGTTTTGTCTATCCTCATTTTGCTAGCGGTTTCGCTATGAGAATAGAATTAATGGATACGTAAGTAATTAAAACATCTTTTCTCTTATAGCCAGGTAGTCGGGAAGAACTTACGTGTTAATGTACACCGTTAACATATTTAACGCCTGTCGTGGCGCAGAGGCACAAGCGTGCGACTGTAAATGCGACAGGTTGTGGGTTCGATCCCCACTCCAGGAAATGTAAAATTTAGTATTTTCATTTCTTGGGTTTGGTAAAAAGGCAAAGCGCGGCGTTGAGTTTCGCCACTCAATACGCAATGTCTCAATTCAATGGAAAGTGGGAAACGGAAATGTTAAAAGAGAACGGAGTATCTTAACACTAGGTTCTCTGATTCCCACTGCCTATCCTGATACAGCGTTAAGCTAAAAAAAAGAAAAGGAATTTAATGATATATTTTCCATCACAGTCTCCTCAAGCACATAGAGAACGACGAGAGGAAGTTAGAAGCAGACTTCTCAATAGACCCAGCATTCGAACTGGCACAGCTGGTATACGGTAGTAAAGACAACCCAGGACCGCTACTAACACCTGATTTGAGCTTTTGTGTGGTCTCAGGAGATAATTGTGCGACTTATCCTCGTCAGTTTGACATATGCGTGAGTGATTTGCTTGTTGTATGCTTTGTTCTAGTTTCTCGCATGGTATTATTAACACGTTTTTTATTAGTTTCACCGGTGTTGTTTGGTATACATTACTTATTTCTAAGATGTGTGGGTTCGAATCCTGCTACGGTCATATTTCTATATGTTTACGATAGTAAAGACAACCCAAGACCGCTAGTAGCACTTGATTTGAGCTTTTGTGTTTGGTGTCAGTAGATATTGCGCGATTTATCCTCGTCAGTTTGATATATGTGTGAGTGATATGATTCTTATACGCTTTGTTCTAGTTTCTCGCATGGTATTATTAATACGCAAGTTTTGATTAGTTTTGCATGTATCTCCCTATAATCATTTACTTATCTTCGAAATATAATTACACTGCTTTTCAGGGGTCCAGGTTTGAATCTTGCTACATTTTTTTATGTTTACCATATGTAGGACCGTTATTAACATTAGATTTAAGCTTTTGAGTAGTCTCAGGAGATAATTATGTGACATATCCTGTGACAGTTCGACATTATGCGTGAATTACAATTTATGTGTGCGCTTCGTGCTGCTTTGTTAGAGTTTCTCGTATAGTAATATTAATATGCTTTTTATTAGTTTTACTAGTGTGGTTTGGGATTCATTACTTTTTTCCAATAGGCGCAGGTTTGAATCTTGCTACACTCAAATTTTTAAATGTTTATAGGACCGTTACTGTTGCCAGATTTTAGATTTTGTTTCGTTTGTCTTAGGAGATAACTGTGTGACATACCTTCGTCAGTGTATGCTACACTATATGCGAATTACAACTTTTTATATGCTCTGTTCGAGTTTCTCGCATGGTCTATACGCTTATGGTACTGTTAGTGATAGTAGATTTAAGCTTTAGTTTCGAGTTATGTGATAATTGACATATGTGTTCTGCTTCTTGTTTGCTTTGTTTTCGCCTGCTTTTTCAAGTTTCTTGCTTGGCATTATAAATAAAGATTAGCAAAATCTAGATTTACTTGTATCTGTCTATGTAATTATATGTCTCGAAGAGACGCTGGTTGGAAACCTGCTGTGTTCAAATTTTTATACATTTCTAAATATACTTCTCATCCTAAGTTTCTGAATGACACTTTAAAATATATTTAAATATTTATAGCTTTAATTTAAATTTTTTACTGTAATTTTACGTTTTACAGTCGAAACTAGGTAAGATAAAAATGGAAATTGTATAACAAGGGTTAAAAAGTCCACGAAAACAAAATTACAAGCAACTGCTAGTTTTAATTAAGTTTATTTTTTAGAAGCCAGTAGGATAGGGACTTCAAGTGCAATTTCTTACACTCGGGGAAACGATTGTATTAAATAATTTTAATTTACATACATACATAGCTTGACGCTGGATCCCGCATATAGCAGGGTAGGCAGAGGGAACCCAGTGTTAAGACACTCTGTTCCCCACTTGCCGAAATGAGGCATTGCGTGCTGAGTGGCGGAACTCAACGCCGCGTTTTGCCTTTTTACCAAACCCAGGAAATGAAAAATTCTATTTCATGGAGTGGGAATCGAACCCACAACCTGTCGCGTTTACAGTCGCATGCTTGTGCCTCTGCGATGATTCGGCGGAAAGTGGAGAACGGAGTGTCTTATTACTAGGTTCCCAGGTTCCCTCTGACTACACTGCTATATGCGGGATACAGCGTGAAGCTTAAAAAAAATAAAGAAATAATATTAAGAAAACTGTTAGTACATTTCATTTTACAGTTTTCGCGTCGTGCTCTAGTGTTGATAAAAATGTAGAGGCGTTTTGAATTTCAATTTGGTCCTAAGCTTCTTAAACGTAACCTAAAAGTTTTAGCGAAAGGAAACTTTTGCGTTTTATTCAAATTATTATGTTTATTAAACTTTAAAAAAGTTTACGTCGCAGTAGTGTATATAGCTAACCCAAAGTACATAATGTTGGTTCGAATTCTGGGTGGAAATGGTTTTTCGCCGTATCGTTAGAGAGAATCTAATGTAAAGACACTCCGTTCTCCGCTTTTCGCTAGAATTCGAGGTATTGCGTATTAACTGGGTTACCAGAAAATAATATAAAGATAATCGTTTTCCCGAGTGGGAATCGAGTCACCAAATCGTGTTTAATCGCGCGCTCCCACTGAGCCACGATGGTCTCTAATTATATTTTATTAAAACAATAACATTAAACACAATTATATCTCCATGAAAGAAAAATGAAAATGGAGTGTCTTAACACTAGGTTGTCTGGTTCCTCTGCCTACTCCGCTATATGCGGGATACAGCGTGAAGTTAAAAAAAAGAAGATTGTATAAAACTTGATGATGAAATCAGCAATAAATAAAAGAATCAATTGATGTACGAGTATTATAGACAATTTACAAAAAAAAAAAATATATATTTTTTAACTTCACGCATGTATCCCGCATAAGCAGGGTAGGCAGAGGGAACCATAGAATCTAGTGTTAAGACACTCCATTCTCTTTAAACAATTCCGTACCCCACTTTCCGTCGAATTGAGCCGAATTCATAAATTTTAGTATGCGTTATTTGAATGTATTTTTAACCACTAGTATATTAATGTTAAATTTCATTTAGATTCATTCTAGATTTTTTCATGAAAAAAGTTAAAATTCCTCTATGCATAAACCTCGCATTTATTAATTTAATATAATTTGTAAACATATTTTTTTTTCTGCTTCACGCTTTTTTCTCTCATAGTAGAGTAGTCACAAAGAACCTAATGTCAACCCTCTGTTCCTCGATATTATTATTGCTTTTTTTTTTAATTTCGCGCTGTATCCCGCATACAGCAGGGTAGGCAGAGGGAACCTGAGAACCTAGTTTTAAGATCCGTTCTCTTTCAACAAATCCGTTCCCCACTTTCCGCCAGATTGAGGCATTGCGTGTTGAGAGGCGGAACTCAACGCCGCGCTTTACCTTGTTACCAAACCCAGAAAATGAAAATACTTCATTTCCTGGAGTGGGAATCGAACCCACAACCTGTCGCACACTTGTGCCTCTGCGCCACGACAGGCGATAGGATATTAATTTTAATTAATAATAATATTTTTTTTTATATAACTTATTATTTTTTATATAACTTTTTTATATAACTATCCTTTCCTCGTAGGGTAACCCAGTACCAGAACAGTCGATTTACTTCGCAGTGAAGACATGGAGTGGCTTTCACGCGACGAGAGCTAAAGTCGTAAAGAAAACTTGGGGCAAACAAGTGACGCATTTGCAATTCTTTAGCGATGTGGCTGGTGAGTTTATTTAACTTCTTATATTGTATTTTTTAGATCTTTTGTTTAGTAATTTGGTAGGTGTAGGTTCGATTCCGGTAAGGTTAAAAAAAATGTTTTAACTCTGTTTGTTAATTCTTCATCTACTTTATATAGAAAGTTTTTTTTTTTAACTTCACGCTGTATCCCGCATATAGCTGGGTAGGCAGAGGGAACCAGAGAAACTAGTGTACACTCCATTCTCTTTCAACATTTCCGTTCCCTACTTTCCGACAAATTGAGGCATTGCGTGTTGAGTGACGGAACTCAACGCCGCGCTTTGCCTTGTTACCAAACCCAAGAAATGAAAATACTAAATTTTACATTTCTTGGAGTGGGAATCGAACCCACAACCTGTCGCGTTTACAGTCGCACGCTAGTGCCTCTGCCACGCCACGACATGCGTCGATAGGAAGTTAGCATTGACAATACAGAATGGACTTAATTTTTGTGCTGGTTTGGTGTCTGTAATATTATTACTTATTATGTGCTAGCATGTATCTTATAAATAAATATGTTGTAAAAATATAGTCTTAGTTTTATGTTTATTTTTGTGTACCAATTATTTTTTTTATTTATTGACGTCAATTCGACATATCGTGAGAGTGTAAACCGGCTACATCTATATTTATTTAATTATTAGGAGGCAAATAATATTTTTTAACATTACTAAAGCTTTTATATTAGACTTTTATGGAGTTACTCGCGAACACGGTTTTTGACAATTTTAAATGAAAAGTGATACTTGCTATTTTTCTCTATGGTATATTTTTTACAGTTTCGAGTGGTACAAAAATTTAGACTTAGGTTTAAGCACTTTGTAATAATACAATATAGCTAAAGTTAATATCTGTAAGATGTAACCGTCCCTTATGATGCCGTGGCACCTTGTAAGTAAAACAAAACAGCAAATAATTGTAAAATATGTTTATAATATGTATATTAATGTATGTTTAGTGTATATTGCCCTAAATAAATATATAAAATAATATTATTATTGTAATACCGCTAATGAGATAATAACCCAAAACAATCGCTTTCAAATAGAATTTTTCTACTGTGCCATAACAGAGTAACGTATATCCAAAACATAATAATTTCATTTCTTGGGTTTGGCAACAAGGCAAACCGCGGCGTCGAGTTCCGCCACACAGCACGCAATGCCTCAATTCCGCGGAAAGTGGGGAACGGAATTGTTGTAAGAGAACGGAGTGTCTTAACACTAGGTTCTCATATTCCCTCTGCCTACCCTGCTATATGCGGGATACAGCGTGAAGTTAAAAAATAATAATAATAATAATTTCAAGCAATCCATAAGTTATATACCAAACAGATAAATATAAAAAGTTTTTCCTCTTTATAACGGTATATATAAATGTGCTATGATAATATGAAATTGGCTTATACCGGGACTTTCAATGGGCCTTTTGTAAAACTTCTCATACTTCAACTAGTTGGGGTTCGAGCTATCGTTAATAATATCTATTGTGGAATTTCAAGATTTTTTTGTATCGATTTTTATATGGAAATAGAATTTTTACGCTATATTTTTATGAACAATTTAGTAAATTTGTTATACTTACTAACGCCTGTCGTGGCGCAGAGTCACAAGCGTGCGACTGTAAACGCGACAGGTTGTGGGTTCGATTCCCACTCCAGGAAGTGTAAAATTTAGTATTTTCATTTCTTGGATTTGTTAACAAGTCATAGCGCGGCGTTGAGTTTCACCACTCAACTCGCAATGCCTCAATTCGGCGGAAAGTGGGAAACGGAATTGTTGAAAGAGAATGGAGTGTCTTAATACTAGGTTCTCTGGTTCCCTCTGCCTACCCTGCTATATACGGAATACAGCGTGAAGTTATACTTAGTTAAGGACGTTGTAGGTGATTTGTACAGGTGAATGGAGAGCGGAGTGTCTTAACACTAGGTTCTCTTTCTTTTACAGATAGACATTTGCAAGATGCGAAAAAAAAATCATCGCCCAATATTAATTTCTAAACGGTTTTTATCGAAATTGTATAATAATTTACGGTACTTTTTTTAAATTGTAACTGTATTTATTTATTTAAGTGTAATAGTTTTACATAGTCAGAGAGTCAGTCTCTCTGACTACCCCGCTAGGGATAAAGCGTGAAGTTAGGTTAGGTTAGTTTTACATAATTTAAAATATGCGATTTATTAGTCAATGGCTTAATTGACTAGAATACATAGATGATTTCTAAGAAGTGACTCAGAGATTAAACATTTTCCAAAGATTAAGTTTTGGTACAAATTTTCAATAGACTGTATAAAAACAGTTTCACGCTTTATCCCGCATAGCAGGATAGTCAGACTAGTGTCACGATTCTTTGTTCGCCGCTTTCTATCCAAATTGTAAACATGCGAATCGAACCCACAACCACGGACGATGTCCCATTGCGCTATAAAGGTCTGATATAACTTAGTTTTTATATTTCCTCTAGATCCTCATCTCCCGTCAATTGACATTGGAGTCCCGAACACTAAGACGGGCCATTGTTTGAAAACTGTCACAATTTTAAAGGAAGCCGTCAAGCGAGTTGATAAGTTGATCAATATTAAATGGATATTTTTGGCAGATGATGATACTATTTTGGGGTGAGTGGTGATATAGTTTAATATATTTTGTTTATTTTTTTAGCTGCCTGTTTTATCTACTGTTACTTGCATATAGCAGGGTAGGGAGAGGGAACCTGAGAACCTAAAGTTAAGACACTCGGTTCTCTTACAACTCCGTTCCCCACTTTCCGCCGAATTGAGGCATTGCCTGCTGAGTGAAAAACCAAACTCAGAAAATCAAAGTACTAACTTTCACATTTCCTGGAGTGGGAATCGAACCCACAACCTGTCGCGATTACAGTCGCACGCTTGTGCCTCTGCGCCACGACAGGCGGTAAATTACTTTTAATTTAGTCCATTTAAATAATAAAAATAGATTTTAGTCCATGTTGAGGTACTATTCGCATATTTCACTAAACACCAGTGGCCAGTGTTTTCCCATACAAAATGCTTTCGATAACGATACGAATACTTTGTCGAAAATATTTGTGCTTGCCCTACAGTTCGCCGCTTTTAATATGAATTCGAGACATTACAAGACAGAATAGTGAAACTCAACGCGACCTTTTGTCTTATCAGAGTGGGGAAGTTAATATAATCATTTCCTCGAGTTAAACACCTGTCATGGCGCAGAGGCACGAGCGTGCGACTGTAAACTCAACAGGTTGTGGATTCGATTCCCACTCCAGGAAATGGAATTTTTCATTTTCTGGGTTTGGTAACACGGCAAAGCGCGGCGTTGAGTTCCGCTACTCAACACGCAATGCCTCAATCCGGCGGAAAATTGGGAACGGAGTGTCTTAACACTAGGTTCCCTCTGTCTATCCTGTTATATGCGGAATACAGCGTGAAGCTATGTATGTATGTGTATGTATTTCCTCGAGTGGAAAATGAACCCACAATAATCACATTAATAGTTAGACGTTGTACCACTACGATACGATGTCCTCAATATTAAATGCTTATATTTCTTTAGGATATAAAATATTTATATAGTGTCATATGTATATTTAATATTTTATTTTTGCTTTATTTATGACTTCGTCAACCATTTTTGTATATGTTATGGATAATTTATTTAATGTTTTAGTGTACAAAGGCTATGTGAAGTGCTGAGTTGTTATCGTGGCGGTTCTGATATAAGTGTTCTCGGTGAACGATATGGCTACGGTTATGGGAAGAAGGAGACAGCGTCTAAAGGTGAGATATTTCTTAAATTAAACGATTACTTTATTTTCCTGTGTTTTTTTTGTATAGCAAGTTAGTTAGAAGTTGCGTTCCCGTGGCCTCGGCTAGTGGCGGTTGATGAGGAGCTCCGTGAGGTTTTAGTATGTATTCTGCCGGCCTACCATCTGCTGGCATGGGAGTCCCACATAACCTGTCCGAGTCCCTAATCGGACAGGTACCCGTAAAAGGGTTTCCTCGCGAGAAAAAAAAAGGGTACTTAGAAATCAGTGTTAAGATACTCTGTTTTTGACGTTTTGCTCGAAATCAACATATTGGTGAGTTGAGTGGCGGAATTGCTTTGTGTTATCAGAGCGGGGAAATGAAAACAGTGAAAATATAGGCATCCTCCAACGTGAGCTTTATTACAAATAACTTACTACAGTCATGTTAACAAAAAAAATAAGTTTTAACAAGCGTGTAAGAATTCCGATGTTAATGGCGATAAATGTATGACTTAGCGGTCAGCGCGCTTTGACAGTAAGCATGCGGCGCGGATACGATTCCCGCGTCGTTCAAATTTTTAGAGGTTTTCTTAAAATGTTTTTATAATGTAACGTAACAGCTAGCCTAGTCACAAGACTCTCCGTTCTCCACTTTCCGTTTGAAATCGATATTGCTTAGGCGGAATTTTTTAAGTTAATAATTGTAATATTAAGAACAAGGCTGCGACTATATGACGGGGGTGGCGGTACAAAACTGTGTCCATGTACCATCTGTGTCCTGTGACCATTACGGACTTACCACTTGAAAATTTTTAACTCAAGTTAAAAATATTTTATAAAAAAAATATATTAATCTGTCCAAGAATACTATACAGATGTTAATGTGTGGAATTAAACGCTTCTTACGCTCGCTCGGGAGGATTATCGTTGTTGCGAATTTATTGTAAAATTATATTTGAAAACAGCAATTGTTAAGTTTCTTGCCGGCTCTTCTCAGCAGAACTGTCCTCCGATCTGGTGGTTGTTTCCGGTAGGACTGACAATACTGACATCTTTTTGTAAATTGACGATTCAAAAATGCTTGTAATTTGAATAAACAATATTTTGATTTTGGTTTTGTCCGCGGCGCGCAAATACTATATGACGCTGGATGCGTGCACCATGCATGTTGGTAACGTCAGTTTGGCGTATTCCTTGTTGTAATAATAAATATTTTAATAATTTAATTTTAACGCCTGTCGTGGGACAAAGGCACAAGCGTGCGACTGTAAACGCGACAGGTTGTGTTTTCGACTCCCACTCCAAGAAATGGAATTTTTCATTTCCTGGGTTTGGTAACAAGGCAAAAGCGAGGCGTTGAGTTTCGCCACTCAGCACGCAATGCCTCAATTCGACGGAAAGTGGGGAATGGAGTGTCTTAACTAGGTTCCCTCTGCCTACCCTGCTATATGCGGGATACAGCGTGAAGCTTTGTATGTATGTATGTAATAATTTAATTTTCTTTTCTTTTCTCTGCCATATTGCTTATCACGTGATATCTCGAATTGGTTAGAAAGCAGCGAATGAAAAGACTCGACACCTTCCTAACGGTCTTTCTATGGAGGAAGCTGCTTTTTTTGCAGATTTTGAATTTTAATGATATTTATTATACAGAATAAAGCGTAAAATAGTATTTTTAATTGGATTATTTTAAAAAAGGCTACGACTACATAACGGGCGGCGGCGGCACGGCACTGAGCGTGCGGGCGGCGCGCGCGCTGTCGGCGTGCGCATGCGCGTCCGCCGCCGCGCCCGACGACATGGCGCTGGGCGCGTGCGCCGCGCATATTGTCAACGTCAGTTTGACGCATTCGCCGTTGTTTCATCAGGTATGTTGAGTAGTTTAACTTCACGCTGTATCCCGCATGTAGCAGGGTAGGCAGAGGGAACCTGAGAACCTAGTGTAGACACTCCGTTCTCTTTCAACAAATCCGTTCCACACATTCCGCCAGATTGAGGCATAGCGTGCTGAGAGAATGAGAATGAGATTTTTTTTATTTTTTTAATTTTTTCTCGTTTAGAATTGTTGTCCATTGCGGTGTTTAGCACCGTTATTTAACACGCAATGTCTTGAAATCAGGCGGGAAGCGGGACGTAGAGGAGACTCTTTCAGACTAAGTTGACTCTGACTTTTCTGTTATATGGTATAAAATGTTAAGCTAAAAATAAAATAAATAAATAAATAAAGTTGAATATGTCCTTTTTTTTTATATAGCGAATCGTATTGGTACGTAAGTAATTATGCTTTAATCTCTTCGAAGGGTTGGAAAGTATTGCAAAGGATGAATTTGAATTTCGTAAGTTTGTTTTGCGTAAGAGAAAGAAATAAAAAGTAATTAGAATTAGATTTTTTTATAATTTTTTTTAACAGAGGCTACATTTGTAAAAAGCGTGAATAGCTTGATAAAATGAAATATAAATAAAATATATATTTTTTTAAACAAGCTAATTATTCATAACAAGCAAATTAAAAAATAATAAATCAATAAGAAAGAATTTACATACAGAAGAAATTTCTTTGCTTTGATTTATCAAATTATTTATCTATATCATAAAACTAATATAATTAACCATTCCATTGTATTCCGATATAGGCGCGTCCTCAAGACTACCCAAGAGAAGTGGTAGCGAGGGACCGACCGGTGTCCTTCCACCGACACTCCTCCCCAGAGCCGACCCGCGTGTATGCGACATGGTTCCAACACGACGACTTAGCGCTACGGAGACTTAGGAGAGATGAGTTGTAGTGACTGATATGGTGCCGCAGTGGGATAGTTTGTATGTTGGTTGGCCTTGTTTATTATGTTATACAGACGGTTTATTACATAACGGTTTATAGGGATACGCGTGGTGTTCGATTATATCGCGCGACATGGTAAGGAGTAGCTTATAGTGTTTCCCAAGGTCTAGACTATTTGTCAAAATTGGTTAAGTGGTTTAGGTATGAATGTCATAAACAGTTGAACAATCTTACATGATTTTGTATTTGACAATAAGGAACTTCCACACAAACTTTCATCCCCTATTTCAACCCCTTCTACCATTTTTTCGCGACAAAAAGTGTACTATGTCCTTTCCCAAGTTCAGTTATATGTTCATACCGAATTTCGTCAAAATCGGTTCAGTGGTTCAGGCGTAAATGTGTCACGTACAGACAGGTTACTTTCGCATTTATAATATTACTAGTAAAGATAATTAAATTATTTCCATTTTTTCGCTCTGTACGACAAAACATAGCTTCACGCTGTATCCCGCATATAGCAGGGTAGGCAGAGGGAACCACACTCCGTTCCCCACTTTCCACTGAACTGAGGTATTGCGTGTTGAGTGGCAGAACTCAACGCCGCGCTTTGCCTTGTTACCAAACCTAGGAAATGAAAAATTCAATTTACTGGAGTGGGAATCGAACTCACAACCTGTCTCGATTATTATCACACGCTTGTACCTCTGCGCCACGACGGGCGATTTGACAAAACGTGGTGTTTCTTTCTACCATTCAACAGACAATTTTTAATTATGGCGGAATGGTGCGAACGGAGTGTCATGACACTAACTGCTCTGCTTACAGCTAAGTATAGGGTATAAGCGTGAACTTTTTTTTACATTTACTGTATTGAGTGAGTTTTCAGGTTTCAACACTCAGTGAAACTCATAAATTATTTGGAATTAATGAAAACTTGCATGGATGAAAGTGATATGTCACATTTTTGGGTGTCCGTAGCTATTTGCATTAATGTAGATTTACAGTGTTCCTAAAAAATTATAAATCTTAAAAACCATTTGCCATTTCATTAAATTTTTCTTTAACTTCTAAGTTGTATTTTAAATTACCATTGAAAAAAAAGGTTATATATATATTTTTTTCTCCGTTCCCGATTTTCCGAATTGAGGTATTGCGTGCTGAGTGGCGAAACTCAACGCCGCGCTTTGCCTTTTTACCAACAGCATTTAATTCCACACATAACATCTGTATAGTATTCTTGGACAGAATAATATACTTTCCTTAATAATATCTTTTTAATCTCGACTTTGAATTTTTTAAATGGCAGGTCTGTAATTCATTATGTGTATATATAAAAAAAAGTTAATTTTATTCATAATAATCAAATATTCATAATTTTATGCTTCAAATTGTTATTACTTGGATTTGCTAGATATCATTATATTATAGCCAAATAACACAAAATCTTTATGAATTGTATAATAGCCTATGTGTTATTCTCATGTACTTATAAGCTACATAACTTTACTTATTGTAATCAATTGTTAATTTGTTAAATTTATGAATTATTTTATGTATCGATATGTAAAATGAATCGAATTTATTATTATTAACTAGGCGTTCCTTGTATGTTAATTTTTGTTATGTATTTTAGCAAGCGTGAATATGTTGATAAGTCGAGTAGTGTCTACTTTTAAGTTCTCATTTCGGCTGTAATTTTTATATATGTTAACGCAATTTTTTTTACTATTCTTTATATGATAGCTAGCGCTTCTCATATGGTCTCATTTAAATTTAATTAAGATCGGACATGTAGCTTTTGAGATCCTAATAACCCCTGCGCTTTGTCTTGTTACCAAACCCAGGAAATGAAAATTCTAAATTCTTACATTTCCTGGAGTGTGAATCGAACCCACAACCTGTCGCTTTTACAGTCGCACGCTTTTTACTTTATTTTATTTAGAGACGGTTGTCTTTATTATTAAATTTTTTATAATAAATAAATATATTGACCATAAAAAACCTGGTAATTAAATATATTGAGGTAAAGAGGTACTTAAATTATATAAAACTAGAATTTACACATAAAACTTAAGTTTAAGCATTTTCGATTTATTTACTTATTCACGCCTGGTATATTTAACTTTCATTCAAAAAATGTTTACTCTTATATATTAAGCTTTTACATACATATATCGTTTTCTTTAAAAAAAATATATTTTTATTGTTTATCAAATTAATTTTTATATAAGTTTTAGATATATTCAAAAATAATAATAATAATATAGGACGCTACTATTATGTTGTCTACATATCAATTTACGTAATAAATTTATTATATTTTTTTAAATGATTTTTATTGAACAACCTGTATATGTATAAGTAATTAATAATATTTTTTCATATGCGCAATTGGATTTCAAATTAGTTGTGGGTTCAATTCCCAATAGTGGAAATAATTATATAATATTAAATTATTTTAATTTCTCCGCTCAGGTGAGACAAAGCGCGGCGTTGAGTTACGCCACTTGACTTCTCAATTTTAAGTGCAAAGTACATTTATTTATTCCTTCTATACGAAAAAAGCTTGAAATTGCAAAAAGGTCACTAAATATACATAATTTAAATATACATTAGGTATAAGTATAATAATATGAAGCCAATCGTGGCGCAGAGGCACAAACGTGCGACTGTAAACGCTATAGGTTGTGGGTTCGATTCCCACTGCAGGAAATTAAAATATAAATTATTTACAATAATTAATATTTTCATTTCCCTGCTTTGGTAACAAGGCAAAGCGCGGCGTTGAGTTCCGCAACTCAGTATTCAATGCTGAAATAAGCCGGAAATATTAAAACGGAATGTCTTAACATTAGAATCTCAGATGCCCTCTGCCTACCCTAGCAGGGTATATGTGGAATACAGCGTGAAATTAAAAAAATATACAAACATGCACATATACATGCCTATACATGATCTTATAGATAAGTAATTCTAGAGGGCCTGTACGTGCTATCCTACAGATTTAAAGTTTGATAAATCAAAGTTTAGTGTATGATTTTAACACTTATAACAAATATAAAGTTATTTATATATTTTAAAGGCATATAAATACATAATAATTAAATAACTTTATCACCCTGCATATACCGCATTTGAAAGAAAAAAAAAGCCGAACCCAGTGTTAAACCCCGCGTACCACTTTTAAGAAAAAAACTCCTTAGCAACCATGCGTTCATCATGGGTACCCATTGCAGAGAGAGGCCCTCGAGGCAGTGTCTGGGACTTGCAACCCAAGTGTAGGCTTAAGGGCCCCTTTAATCCATAAACACTTCCCTCTACTATCCAAGTTCTCTACCTAATCAAAAGAAATTATTTTCAGTAATATTTTTCTTTCAATTAAAAATCTTACAACAATTTATATATAGTCATGTAATTAATTAACTCTCAGCTAATGGACGTATTGAGAGAGATGACTGGCTGAAACGCAATAATGAAGCTAGCTGATTATAGCCGATCTATATATATTTGCTTAAGATTTCAGACGTAGCTAGGTTTTGTACTGATTTCAAAAAGGGTTATCAGTTTGACTGTTTTTTAAATGTTTCTTTTTTTAACTTCACGCTGTATCCCGCATATAGCAGGGTAGGCAGAGGGAACCTGAGAACCTGTTAAGACACTCCGTTCTCTTACAATAATCCTGTTCCCCACTTTCCGCCGAATTGAGGCATTGCGTGCTGAGTGGCGGAACTCAACGGCGCGCTTTACCTAGTTACCAAACCCACGAAATGTTGATACTAACATTTCCTGGAGTGGGAATCGAACCCACACGTTTGTGCCCCGCTACGACAGGCTTTTTGAGTTAATTGTACTTTTTAGAGCAGTTATTTTGAGGTCAGTTTTTTTATTTTTTTGAATCTTAATTATTTACTTGTAGCGACTCTGTCATCCACTTTACGTCAATGTTACATCAGTAATGTAATGAGTGGGGGTACTAAACACTAAATGCTACCGCTTTCAGGGGTAAAGTGGAGAATGGAGTGTTTTTATAATATTTCCGACTATACCAAAAAGCAAGAAGTTAAACAAAGGTATACCTGTAGTAGTAATATGTATATACATACAGTACGCGTACCCATGCGTATGTACGCATTTACAATAAGTACTTACATTGAATTATTTAACACAAGTAACAATAGCTTCTGTTGGAATATCAATTGATTTTATAGTTGGTCAACAGACTTGTTAAATTATCAAGATATTTTATAGGTAGTCAATTGATTATTATACAAAAACTAATCTTTTATAAATAGTACGTCTTTTGACTTTTACTATAAAATGGTTGCCGCCACTCATACTGTGTTCTTTACTTGTTACAACTTTCGAGTCGAAAAGCAGTCGCTTCGAGTACTCTTTCTTTTCGGTGAAATATAATTAATTTATAAAACCGAATGAACGTTTTATTTACCCTAACCTCCTACAGTTTCATAATTTATATTACAAATTAAAAATCGTATTTTTATATTAGGGTAATCTTTCTTACAAAATTGACGATATTAACGTAAAACGAATAATTGACGAATTCGAAGTAACTTATGATGTTACTTGTTGCTCGTTCGTTATCTGTCTTATTAGTATATTTAAACAGTTATAAATATGAAATAATTTTAAAGGAATTGACTTAATTCTTTTACAAATATATTATATTGATAGTTTTAATGATATAAAGATAGAAATTTTGTACCATACTTATGTTTCCTCGAGGCCATCGTGGTGTAATAAAACAGCGGCCGAATATAAGGGTGATTGATTATGGGTTCGATTTCCGCTTAGGAAAATGATTATATTACAATTAATTTAATTGTCCCGCTCTAAGACAAAGCGAGGCGTTGAGTTCCGCCATTTAACACACAATGTCTCGAATTGAGACACAAAGCGGCGATGGGAATGTCTTGATACTAATTTCTGACTACCCGGTTGTTATTATTTTAACTTTACGCTGTATCCCGCATATAGCAGGGTAGGCAGAGGGAATCTGAGAACCTAGTGTTAAGACATTCCGTTCTCTTTCAACATTTCCGTTCCCCACTTCCACCGCCATTGACTAAACTGAGTATCTGAACAAAATTTCTCCTACAAATTATTAGTACAATAAGTCGAGTGTAAGTTTTGGACAATGTGCATAATATTTTGTAAGTTATGTCACAGTTTCATTACGAGTGCCTCTTTGTGTTCTCTGATAACTACCACATTGTTTACAGTGTATGTATAAACTATTCTTTATCTCAGTGTTCTAGCGCTTTGGTGTGAACCTCATCATTATGAAAAAAATATGTAAAAATAAAAACACATAGATAAGTTAGTTGGTGCTATTATGGCGTAGTAAAACTACGTTTGACTGTAAATGAAAGAGGTTGTAGGTCTATTTCCTCGGACGAATATTTAAATTATGTTCATTTTCCACCCTGATGACACAAAGCGTGGTGATAAGATGTAATGTCTGTAATTTGAAAGAAAAGCTGTGGACGAAGTGTTTTGATACTAGTTTCTTTTTGTCTACCTACTACGCGGCAAAGAGAGTGAAGCTGCTACAAACAAATTTATTTAAAAAAAAACATACCAAGAAATCATATATAAATCATATCTACTAGAATGTGTAACCCATCCTGCGTTTATGTGTTTCTTAAGAGAATCCCATTTTTTTTAATAAGTTGTCGTTATTACGTAATGTAATATAATTAATTTACTAACATTCAAATTTGTTATGAATATAGCATAGCAGTGTAGTCAAAGAGAATCCAGTGTCAAAGCAATCCGTTCTCCACATTTCGTCCAAAATCGAGATGTTGCTTGTGCTGCAATTCAACGCTGCGCTTTGTCTAATCGGAGTAGGAATATGACAACAATTTACGAGTAAATATATTTATTCCCCCGAATGGGAATCGAATCCACAACCACGCCGCTTTTAGTCAGACGCTGTCCTATTGCGTGACGATAGCCCAAATTTATTATAAAACTACAGTATTAAACATTTTTAATCAAAACCTACATCAAATTGTCAATAATCTACCATTTCCAAACTGTCCCCAGAGCACTGGTGTGACATGCCCCATATTTATTCAAACGAAGTTGCTAAGTTCCAAGCCTTAAGAGGGTCCTCCATTCATCATGCGTCACGCGATACTTCGCTAAGTACCAAAGAAAACTTGCATTTTTCATAGCGATAACTTTTAAACACGATTTTGTAAGGATTTTCATGTAAAAATAACATTTATTTTACACGTAGTAAGAGCTTTTTTCGATTGAAATGAATATATTCGCAGTTATATTAGTTTTCTTTGGTTTGGTTTTGAGTGTACGATTGATTAACTTGTTGATTTTATAAATTTGTGTGAATTTTGCGAATTGAATTTATTTTTGTTTGCCATTTTACATTTATTATATTTATATAAATTTATTTTCAGACGTATTTCCTGGGAAAGTCAAATATTCGGCTAATAATATTTTCTTTCTTTTTTTTTCTTTTGTTTTTAACTTCACGCTGTAACCGCATATAGCAGTGTAGACAGAGGGAACCTGAGAACCTAGTGTTAAGACACTCCGTTCTTTTACAATAATTTTGTTCCCCACTTTCCGCCGAATTGAGGCATTGCGTGCTGAGTGGCGGAACTCAACGTCGCGCTTTGCCTTATAACCAAACCCAGGAAATGAAAATACTAACATTTCCTGGAGTGGGAATCGAACCCACAACCTGTCGCGCTTACAGTCGCACGCTTGTGCCTCTGCGCCACGACAGGCGTTATAATTTTTATCCCTTATATAACGAAGTCTTAACGAAATAATTAATATAATAAATGAATGTAGAAATATCGATTTTTAAATATTCTCCCGAATTAAATCTGATTCCGTAACTACTTAGCCATTGACGTAAATATTAGAGTAAGAAAGACATTAATCAATAAAAGCTCAAAAAACGCATTTAATGCCAGAAACTGGAGACAGTCAAATTTGTAAACTTAAGTATTGAAAGAATGATAACTCCAAATTTAAGAAGAAATGCAGAAATCGTTAAGATCGTGTATCACTTCAGATAATGTCTGACCGTTGTAGATGAATGGTTCGGGTTTTAATCCCGCTTGTGCGAGCGTTTATGCCATTCCTTTAGATATTTTAAAGATTCTCGATACATACATAGCTTCACGCTGTATCCCGCATATAGCAGTGTTAAGACACTCCGTTCCTCACTTTCCGCCGAATTAAGGCATTGTGGGCTGAGTGGCGGAACTTAACACCGCGTTGCCTTGTTACCAAGCCCAGGAAATGAAACATTCAATTTTCTGGAGTGCGCTTGTGCCTCTGCGCCACGACAGGCGTTTTATTAAATTAAATTCTTCTTAATCTTCTAAATGACATTATTAAAACAGGATAAATCATAGGTATATTTTGTTTCGTTTTGCTGTGACACAGGTAGATTGTGTGTAACTTCGGACTACTATAAAGTGTTCCGAATATCCGATTTTCTCTCTTTCTTTTTCGCATTTTCTTAGGAATTTCGAGAAATCCACTTATACCTTGTCAGTCACTCAATATCGCAAGCGTTTAATGTACATTGTATAAATTAATTAAACACTCACAAACGCCATAACGCTTGTCGTGGCGCAGAGGCACTAGCGTGCAACTGTAAATGCGACAGGTTGTGGATTCGATTCCCACTCCAGAAAATGGAATTTTTTATTTCCTGGGTTTGGTAACAAGGCAAAGCGCGGCGTTGAGTTCTGCCACTCAACACGCAATGCCTCAATTCGGCGAAAAGTGGGTAACGTAGTGTCTTAACACTAGGTTCCCTCTGCCTTCCCTGCTATATACGGGATACAGCGTGAAGCTATGTATGTATCAATTCACTATATTATTTAACTAGCTGTATCCCGTAACCGTACTACACTAAAAGACCACGCAAACGAGGTCGCGGACTTTAAATATATTTTTTTTCCACATTTTCGTAGGAATTTCGAGAAATTCTCTTAGTCCTTCAATAATACATAATATATAGATTAATTAAACACCTACAAACACCATACTAATAACAGTAGATATTCAAAATAGATTCGAGCAACCGTGTATAATCGTACATCAAAGTCCATATTATGCCTATACCTTTGTATATGCTCTAAAATTAATCTAATGGTGGTCCGACGATACATTAATCATTATACAAAGAAACAAAGATTTTATTGTTCCTATTCGAATAACGTGGAGCTTAATTGTTGGTGAGAACTAGACCTTTTAATAATATACCTTTCGTTATAATATAAAAAGGCTAATTACTATCGAAAATATCGTGGCGTAGTGGTACAATACTCTGTAAATGCGGTTGGTTGAAGGTTTGATGCTTTCTCGAAAAAAAAAGAAATTATTGTTTAAATAATTTTTGTTTCTCATCTCTAGTTAAGATAAAGAGTAGCGCGAAATTCCGTCAATTATGTATCGATTTCGGGCCGGTTATTGGAGAATAGAAGATCTGGAAAAGCGTGAAGCTAATAATACCTACTAGAAGCCCCACTGACGCGTTAATAACGCGTTGCCTAGCAACGTGTTACTTTATATAAACATGGATGTCAATCATATGGTAGTGTGTGTTATATTTATTTTAGTTCAACTTAGCTACCCGGTTTAAGCCTAGCGGGGTAGTCACACATATGTATTTTATTAATTCATTATACTCGTATAGTATTTTCATTTCCTAGTTCTGGTAACAAGTTGGAAAGTGGGTACAGGATCATAGAATGGAGTGTATTAATACTGAGCTCTCAGGTTCCCTCTGCTTACTCCGCTTTGTGAAGGATACAGCGTGAAGCTAAAAAAATAACTATTTAAAAACTTCTCTATATAAGTAAATGTGCCAAATTTCATACACCCCTATCCGCACAATTTTCGTAAGAAGAGGTACAAAGTTTGTCTTTTACTTATATATACAGTGATTATTAGGTCTTTGACTTCTTTCTGTGACATGTGTGCCAGTAGCACAAATTACCAATGTCATAAATATGTCATAAAGTTGATGGTAGCTACATTCCCTCCAGTCAAAAGCTGATGGGTGTGCGAATAAGGATATCCGTGAGAGTTCTTGAACCCTGCAATAAAAAAAATGTTTTCTCATATATTGCTTAAGCAATTATTTCAATTATATATAATAAATAAAATAATTATTAAAATAAACCAAAAAATAAATATATTGAACCTTATTTTGTAAGGTCGTTGTGTGTTGAGAGCAAATCTCCCGGAAGGGCACTTTAACACAACACGTGTTAACGGCGACCCTTACTCAATATGGAGGTTTTCTTCCGTAGCATTTTATGACTGACTTAAAAGCTTTATATGGTGTGATGATTATTTCTATTGGAATCCGTCAGTCAGCACGTAATGTCTCGATTTTCGGCGGAACGTTAAGAACGAAGTATTTTGACACTAAGTAAAAAAAAGAAAAAGCGTTAAACTAAAATACTGTAGAATCTCCATTATCCGGGACTCGATTAACAGGAGTTTCAAGGAGCAAATTGTTTTTTTAAAACTTTTTTTTTTAACCTAACACCTGTCGTGGCGCAGAGGCACAAGCGTGCGACTGTAAACGCGACAGATTGTGGGTTCGATTCCCACTCCAGGAAATGTAAAAGTTTAGTATTTTATTTCCTGGGTTTGGTAACAAAGCAAATAAAATAGTGGATGGAAAAACTAATGACGAGCGGTATCGTATGTTTTCAGTGACTGCTAGTAGAATTAATTTTTTAGAAACAATTATTAGGATTATATGAAATTCCTACCAATGAAAGAAAAATACGAAATCCATGATAATATTAAATATCTATCTATGTATCTATATTAAATTTCAACAAAAGCTATAAAAAATTACACTATGAAATACAATACATGAACTACAGTACAGTAGACGACAAACTCCAGCGTTCATGTTTGCGACGTGTCGTAGAAACGGGTGAAAATTCGGAGATGAGGCGCTCGGCTGCCTCTTTGAGTAAAAAGCAAATAAAAGGAAGGCTTCTGCGAAATCGTAAATCAAGCCACTCGGGCAAAGCGCTAGTGTGTGTCCATTGTATGACGATATAACGTAATAACGTTATAATTATAATATAAGCCAATAGGCTTCCTTAGTAGTTTTATAGGTTTATTGTGTGAATCGTGTATGCAATTATTTTTATGTTAAAATATCTTATTATCTCATCATATGTAGATGGAGCGGTTGTGGGTATCTCAGATAGAATGATTATGGATGTTGCAATAATATTTATATATTCCTATATAAAGAAGGTTGGTTGGTAGAGAATGCTAGTTAGTGTTAGTGCCCGTCTTTGTACATTTTTATTTTAATTGTGTGCTATAAAGAATTTATAAATAAATAAAGAAATAAATAATAATCAAGTATTTATTTTATTGTTTTGTTTAATTCTTCGCCACGCTTTGTATTACCAGTGCGGCATTGACTTTGGCTCGACACACAATGTTTCGAATTCGAGCAAAAAGTTAAAAATTTTGTGCCCTAATAATAGTTACTCTCTGACCACCGCCGTATACGGGAAAAAGCGTTAAATTCTGTATTAAATGTAAACATTGAGACCACATATGTTCATTCTCTATTATTTGTACTACTTTGCGGGTAAAAAATAGAAAATTTAGACCAACCACAAACATAAAGAAAAAATGAATATTTATATAATTATTGTAAATGTTAATTATTATATTTACTCAATTAATTTTACTTATTAAAAAAATAATTACAAAACAATACAATTAAGAACATCTCGTCTTTAACAAGACAATGGAAACGCACACGCGAGGTGATAGAATCGTGAACACTTATCAAAATATACATCGGCGGAGCTTTCGGTTCAAAGCTAAAAGCGATTACTGTAAATGCGTTCTAAAATATGTACCTCATTCTGCAATCTCGCCATATTTGCTTTCAGAAGTGTTTGCTCTTGTAAAAAATCGAAACGTATAAAAATATATCCGTAGCAGCCATGAATAGGTCGCATAAGTCGACTTGTATATACGCATATTTTTACACTAATAGGCATTACGGTTTTTTTTGTTTATGGGGTCAATAAATAATGAAATCAAAAATGTCATGCAAATCATAAAAAACATAGTTTAACTTAATCACATCTTGTACGTACTCGTATATGTGCTGAAAATCTTCATCTGTAGAAACATACGAATATAGTACAACAGCTAACTTGGTATTGTACTATACGATTCTCTTTTGTTCATTCTTTGAGATCTTTAATGTATTTATGAATGGTAATTTCGTGTTATGTAGGATGGAGAATACACGAAGGAGACTGATTGATATTAAAGAGAAAAATTTAAACAACGTATCGTACATTGCATTATAAAAGAACAAGACGCGGCGTTAAGCTTCGCCGCTCAATAAGTTTCGAATTCGAGCAGAAAGCTGAGAATCGAGTGTCTGGTCACTAAGTTTTCTATGCCTACTCTGCTATGCGTAAAATAGGTCGAAGCTGAAGAATATATATATTTTTTTATGGATAACGGATGGCAAACGAGCAGAAGGGTAATGGTAAGTGGTTACCTTTGCCCATGAACATCTACAACATTTCTGATGTTGCCAATGCGTTGCCAACCTAGACGATACAGTAGGAAGGGGAGGACAATGTAGTAATCCGCTTTCGGAACCACCACATTCTGGGGAAAGGATAGGTGGAAAAGGGGAAAACCTCGCTTACATGCCATCGAACCGGAACACCTCATAAGATATTTGGCGGTTCGTCTTTGACATGATAGTGGTCACGAGCCAGACGGAGGACGAACCTACTAACACTAAACTACTGGGATACCCGCCTCTTACGGGACGCTACCCATCGGCGAAGGAGAATTATATTCTAACCCCGTCCCCCCACAGGGAATAAAATGAAAACAGTAATGTTTACTATATAACAGCAGAAAGACATAAAATCACTCGGCCATTAGATTTACCCTCATCAAGTTAGCAATTGAGAAACAGAATCGCTCTAATCCCAAACTTCATCTTAGCTGACGACCATCACAATAAATTGTTCAAAAATTACATAGCAAGTTTACGGGCGGCAAACAGAACACAGATATACTCGCACTCGTATAAAGAAACGGTAATAAAAATAAATTGGACGCGCCTCCGTTCCGCTATTGTATGGAGTTATGCTGGTCCGATCACCCTTGACTTGCTAAATGAGATGTTATTATAGGAAATATTTTTTTCAACGCCTGTCGTAGCGCAGAGTAAACGCGACTGGTTTTGGGTTCGATTCCCACTCCAGAAAATGTCAATTGTTATGTTAAAGTTTAGTATTTTCATTTCCTGGGTTTGGTAACAAAGGCAAAGTTAGTGGCAAAGTTAGTTGAGTTCCGCCACTCACCACGCAATGTCTCAATTCGGTGGAAATTGTGGAACGGAGTGTCTTAACACTAGATTCTCAGATTCCCTTTGCCTACCCTGCTATTACAAATTCATAAGAGATCATCTTCAACACGAAATCAAAATATTTACATAAGCTTTTACGACTTCCTAGGATTATCTATGCTTTTTATAGATCTGGTTGTCGAATATCATATTGAGGCAGTTGAGAAAACTAGTTATATGTAATAGAATCTCTACTTGAATAATGGTTATACTAAAAATATTTTTACTGTCATTAACAAGATAGACAAGATAATCAGTCAGTGCTAATTTTCAAAACTTATACACCCAGTTGCTAGGGACAAAGCGAAAAACAAAAAGAAAATTTCAAATAACTTATAGTACTTTCTTGAATTTTTTTGTTATGTATTACTATATTCTTTTTTTAACTTCACGCTGCATCCCGCATATAGCGGGGTAGGCAGAGGGAACCAGAGAACCTAGTGTTAAGACACTCCATTCTCTTCCAACATTTCCGTTCCCCACTGTCCGCCAAATTGAGGTATTGCGTGCTGAGTGGCGGAACTCAACGCCGCGCTTTGCCTTGTCACCAAACCCAGAAAATGAAAATACTACATTTCTTGGAGTGGGAATCGAACGCACAACCTGTCGCGTTTACAGTCGCACGCTAGTGCCTCTGCGCCACGACAGGCGATACTATATTCTAATCGTTATAATATGACTTAATTATACAAAACCTGTTTAAATTGTAGCCCATGTGTTATTCTGCTTTAATCTGGATTCATTAAGTAGTTTTTACGTGAAAGTATAACAAACACCCTTCCTCACAAGCTTTCACATATACAATATTAAGTAAGATTTAGAATACCATATATCTATAGGATTATTTCCACTAGTACCTATAACAGGCTATCAAGAACATTCGAATCCGGAAACATATCACAATAAAAGGATAAAATCGTCCCAATAATGTTTATAAAGGCATAAAAAAGGTCGCCAAGGGTTCAGTTATGTTAGATTTGTTTGGATGAAGCGCCTAATAATATTGCGGCATCAGAAATATTCGCTATAATATGTGAGATTGAAGGATTTTTTGATTTCTTTATGCATTATCTTTGTCGAGAACGGAGTGTCTTGTCATTTGATTTTCCCTACCTGAAAAAGGGTGATGATAAAGAAAAATCTTTTTTTTTTGCTTCACGCTGTATCCCGCACACAGCAGGTTAGGCAGAGGGCGCCGAGGTTCTCACGGACGATTCGGGAGTTCCCGTGTGCCTCGGCCAGTGGCGGTAGAGGAGGAGCACCGTGAGGTTTTAGTGGGTATGCGGACGGCCTTTTTACACCCGTCCGGAGTCCCACATAACCCGTCCCGAGTCCCCGATCGGGCGGGTATCCGTAAAGGATTTCCTCACGTTAAAAAAAATATAGGGTAGGCAGAGGGAACCAGAGAATTTAGTGTCAAGACACTCCGTTCTCTTTTAACTTTTAACATTTAAAAGAATCTCTTGTAAATTAAAAAGAAAACAGAGTTAATTATTACGGTTTCGTAATATTCCTTTTTTTCTCTTTCGTACATGCCTATAGATATTTATACTGCAGATGGATGGATGGATGGATCGAGAGTTAATATCTAGTGCATTTTATACGAATTTGAATATTGGCGTGGCAGGTGTCGAAACTCAACGCCACACTTTGATTTGCCAGAGTAGAGAAAAGAAAAAAATAATCTTTCCATTCCCCCGAAATGGGAATCGAACCCATAACCAATCATGTTTACAAACGCTGTCTCAATACGACATTATAGCTTCAAAAACTCATAGTCACAATCAATTCCTTTGTAATTTTCCATTGCCTAATCTACTTACCGACGTACAGTTGTGAACTTTTAATTAAACCCCGCAAAGCGACAAGTTGCCGAACTAAAAATTGTAAACTCGTTACATTGAAAGTTGCTTACAGTTCCGCTGTTTGATTACGTTTTTTTATATGTAGTAAATAAAAATAGTTTTTGATGTTTATATTTTAGTAATATAATATAACGCCTGTCGTGTCGTCTTGTACCTCACAAGCGTGCGACAGTAAACGCGACAGGCTGTGGGTTCGATTCCCATTCCAGGAAATGTTAGTATTTTCATTTCCTGAGTTTGGTAACAAGGCAAAGCGCGGCGTTGATTCCGCCACTCAGCACGCAATGCCTTTAATCGGCGGAAAGTGGGGAACGGAATTGTTGTAAGAGAACGGAGTGCCTTAACACTAGGTTCTCAGGTTCCCTCTGCCTACCCCGCTATATGTGGGATAAAAAAAAATTATAAATATTAAATTATAAATCTGTATCTATAATAAAAGAGTAGAAAAGTTAATTCTGTACATGATTTTTTTTGAAAAATATCAATTGGGTACGTTAATATGTCGTTCATAGAAGCGAAAAAACCAATCAGTAGAATTTTTGTCTGTCTGTCTGTCTGTATGTCTGTACATTTCAATGAACGCGCATGAACGCGCATCACGCAAAAACTACTGGATAGAAATGAATGATTTTTTCCATGGTTATAGCTTAGAACCTGGAACAACTTATAGGATACTTTTGAATTGATAGACAATGTAGTTTTCGTTGAAAAAATAAATAACTGACACCCTCAAATTACGTCAATTACTCGCATAATTTCTTTCTAATTACACTAAGTAGTATTAATATTAGGTATAAAAATATTAAAAGAAATGAAAAAGAGAACAAGAAATTACATTTATTTAATAAGAATCATATAATCGATTTTAGATATATTTCATCAATCTTTAAAGTATGAACGCATAATAAGTAATATATATATAATAAATGTAATTTTTAATATAATATAGTAAAAACATTTTAATTTCTTACACAATGGAATTATTATTTATTGGCAACATGATAATTTATTTTATCATTATTATGAGGGTAATAGAAACTTTTAGTTGACGGAATATATTTTGTTAAGAAGATCTTTTATAGTAATAAATTCTAATTGTAAGAAGTTAATACTGTGTTAATTTAGATATTTATGGGAAAGTGTTATATTATAAAGTAAGAGACAACATGACACAGGTAACGTAAAGTAAGTTTTATTAGTAAAGATAATAACAATTATTCTATTCTGATTATTAATGTAAAAGTTAGGAAACTCAAATATTTAGACGATATTTGTTACTATAAAACTTAGGACTGTAATTTAGAAGATTTTATATGTGTGAATCGGACTTATAATTTATTCATGTAAGGCTACAGAATAATCTAATAGGAAAAAATAAAAAAACAGTCAAATTATATTGATTACAAAATTGCAAGTAAAACCATTTTTTTTTAAATATAATTTATATTCGAGAAAACAATTAGTAACAATACCGCGAAAGATAAAAAAAAAATTAGAAAGCGTATAAATTTTTTCACGTGGAATTGAAACCCGCGCCTGGTGTTGTATGCACTTAGAAATATCAAAATATTTAATAAACAGCATTTTCTCTTGCCAAATAATTGTTCATAGAAATAATCTTTAAAAATAAAATTTCCAGTCATAAGTTATAATAAGTGTATAAAAATTTCGACATGGTTGAATAAGAACGTATGTCTTAGCGGTCATAGTGCTTGGACGAGACTGGCACTGGTTCGAGTCTTGCTGCGTTCAATTTTTTATACCTTTTCGAAAAATGGTTTTCTATTCCTAAGTATGTGATTAACACTTTAATAATATTAAAAAACCATTAGTACAATAAATAGTAGTTGTGACCATCGTGGCGCAGTGAGATAGGCTCTCTCCGTCTACTAATTAATACCTAATTATACTTCTAAGATTAAACATATAAACATTTTGATATTTATATATTAGAATATTCAGACTTAATAATTGAAAAAAGGTAAATAATTGTAAAAAGGTAAGGTGTAACCAAAAAGATTTGGTGAGGCAAGGCGAATATTTAGTTGTAAAAATTAAATACGGAAGTACTTAACATGAACATAAATGAAAAATCTTGTTTAGCGCGAACGAAGTCGCGGGCACCACTAGTATTAAATATACTCATACATATGTTAGCATTGTGGCGCAGTGAAACAGCTTCACGCTGTATCCCGCACCTAGCAGGGTAGGCAGATGAAACCTGAGAACCTAGTGTTAAAACACTCCGTTTTATTAAGATTGTCGTTCCCCACTATCCGTCGAATTAGGGCGTTGCGTGCTGAGTGGTAAAACTTAACGCCGCGCTTTGCCTTTTTATCAGAGCGAGGACATGAAAATATTAAATATTATAAATATTAAATATTTTAATTCCCTGGAGCGGGTATCGAACCCACTTGCTGGGTTTACAGTCACACGCTTGTGCCTCTGGACCATGGCTGGCCTTTGTGTAATGTAACAGCGACCGCCTGACAGTACGATTGGTTCGGGTTTTGATCTCTTTGTGGGGAAATTATCATATTTTAAAATATTTTCATTTGTGCCCTATTTAGGCAAAGCGCGGCGTTGAGTTCCGTCACTCAAAATGATTGAACGGGCGTAAAGTGAAAAACGGAATGTCTTGACACTTAATTGATTTTAGATACCTTGCGTGCTAATTAATGTACACATATTAATAATAAAAAATAAATTTTGACAGATATGATAGTTTGTCAAAAAGTTAAAATCTATCTATTTCAAAGCCTTCAAATTAACACTAATATAGTACAGGACGAGAGAAGCCGCGGGTAACAGCTAATAGGTATTATAATAAAAAACTAACAGTTAGCACGCAATGCCTCAATTCTGCGGAAAGTGGGAAACGGAGTGTCTTAACACTAGGTTTCCTCTGCCTACCCTGTTATATGCGGGATACAGCGTAAAGTATATATGTAAGTATGTAAATAACAGTAAAAGTGTGGTTTCCAACTCATTTTAATACTGAAGAATCAAAAAATGTGGATAGAATTATTTTAAGTTAAATTCTTCCTCACTATTTGAAGAACCTCCTACCTCCCACTTCCGGTGTTCAATAAACTAACGCCCTGTACACCGCTGTCATTGGCAGGTTATAGTTAAGCCTACGAAGTTTGAACGGCTTTCATAAACTATAGCGCGCCTGACTCTGATGTATTGGAAGTTTGCTGCAACTTGACTCTGTAAGGCTCACATACAGTATTGAATTTTGAATATAAAATATTATGTAATAAATTATATCGACGCATGGGAAATAGATTGTATGCGATTGGTTGTAGGTTCGATTTCCACTTAGGGCATGATTATATACTCGTATATTTTTTCTATTTCTTCGCTCTAGTAAGGATAAAGTGCTATGTTGTATTCTGCTAATCAGCACGCAATGTCTTGATTTTGGTACTACTACTACTATACTACTGTGTGTTGGAAATGGCGGATTTCCTAAGATATATTTTCGCATATGTATATTCCAAAGTATATATGATTATTATACAAATTATTAAACAAATATATATGACACGTTTTATTTAAAATGTGTAAAACCAAAAATCTAAGATATCGTGATATCGTGAAATAAGTTTCTGATTCATCATATAGAAAAACATAAATTAAAACTACAAACATTACTTCCTCCGAAACCATTGTAAGGCAGTGGAAAGGCGTCTGACTGTAAATGCAACAGTTGTGGGTTCGATTCTCACTCGGGAAAACGATTATATTTACATTACTTTTATTCTCCTAAAGGTAAGATAAAAAATTCTCCTGTTTCGAATTCAGGTGTACAGTGAAGAACGGAGTGTCCTCACAATAGGCACTAACTACTCTGCTATGCGAGAAACAGCGTGAAGCTACAACTGACCTATGATTATATCAAAGTTACATCAAAACAGTAATGGTTTTATGAAGTATAGCAATAGAGGTAAGCTCAAAGTGAAGTTGTCTTGTAAGTTACAGCATACATTCACCATTAGTGGTTACATTTGCTTCGGTTTGGACTAACTTTACAATGTCCTTAATGTGTCAATTATTGTGTGATATTAGTTTCAGAAGCCATCGTAATGCAGTGAGACAGTGTTAAACTGTAACTCGATAGGTTGTGGGTTCGATTCTCAGTAAGATAAATGATAGTGTTTAAATTATTTTCGTTTTTCTGCTCAGGGTAGACAAAGCGCAATACCACCATTAACAGGCAATGTTTCGGTTTCAGACAGAAAGTAGCAAAAGATTTACACTCTTTCTCGCATAGCGCGGTATTCGAAAAAAATTTATGGTGAAGACACTAAAATTATGTAGCCTTTTTTTACTTAAAAGTAATATTAAGACACCCCGTTTATATCGGTTATACCATTCATATCCTAAACTCCTTATTCTCTGAAGTCCACTTAAGATTCTACTAAAATAGAAGCTTAAATAATATTAATTTATTAATAAGAGCAACTAAACTATTCGGACTCTCTAAGAAAAATTTTAACTTATTGCCTAAGCTTAGTTAAGTAATATGAAAATGTTGAAGAAATTGACAAAAGGTATGGACCACGTGTCCGTAGTGATCAGAGTAAATATAAAAAAAAGACACTCCGTTCTTTGCTTTCCACCTGAATTCGTGACATACGTATTAGTGACGGAATTCAAAATTGCATCACTACAGTGATAGCTTTTGTAAAAGCCGCGTGATGTTCTACCAGAGTGGTGAAGTGAAGTGACACCGAGTGGGGATCAAACCCACAACCAACCGTGACAGTTACTGTCCCACGATGGTGTCATTTTATTTTATACCTAGATATTTGAGCCTGTCGCCTGACGTGGCGCTGAGGCACAAGCGTGTGACTGTAAATGCGACAGGTTGTGGGTTCGATCCCCACTCCAGGAAATGTAAAATTTAGTATTTTCATTTCTTGGACTTGGTAACAAGGCAAAGCGCGGCGTTGAGTTCCGCCATCATTCTGAACGGAATTGTTGAAAGAGAATGGGGTGTCTTAACACTAGGTTCTCTGGTTCCCTCTGCCTACCCTGCTATATGCGGGATACAGCGTGAAATTAAAAAAAAAAATATATATTTCCCCGCTCTGGTAACTCAAAGTGTAGCGCTGACTTCCACCACCTATCACGTCAATGCGGGCATAACATAAAGAACGAAGTGTCTATGACTACTTTTTTGTTACCTACTGCTAAATAATTGTATTTGATTTGCAAACCAAGACGCCATAAAAAATCCAATATCTCATACAATAAGCAAAAGTTATTAGAAAAGCTAGACGAAGTTAATTGAAATATATTAATTTCCAAGAGGGTTATACAGCGGGTTGTAGACAATAAAGAATATTGACACAATAACTACACTCGTGTTGCACCAGACCTGAATATTAAATGGACTTGAGTGAAGAGTTCCATTGTATTGCTTGAATATTTTCAGCTTTTTTTATCTATATTAGGTTAAGTAGAAAAGGAGTGGACAGAAGTGGCGAGGCGTCCATATTATACATTTAAAAGTTAAATGTAAACCTTTTAAATGTTAAATGTAAACGCGGGAGTGAAATTGCTATATACAAGCGTGAGACAGTAACCTATATAGAGACGCGACAGGTTGTGGGTTTGATTCCCACTCCAGGAAATGTTAAATATAGTATTTTCATTTCTTGGGTTTGGTAACAAGGCAAAGCGCGGCGTTGAGTTCTGCCACTCAACACGCAATGCCTCAATTCGGCGGAAAGTGGGGAACGGAATTGTTGAAAGAGAATGGAGTGTCTTAACACTAGGTTCTCTGCTTCTGCCTACCCTGCTATGTGCGGGTTACAGCGTGAAGTTAAAAAAAAAAAAGAAATTCCTATTGAGAGCTAGAAACAGGTCGCCAGGAAAGAGTGGGAGTTAGATTGTAAAAAGACTTAATATCCTATACAGTTATCCATATTTACCGGCTTACCTCTATGTACCGGCTTGCCTAAATATACCGACTTCCCTAGGCAGGGAGAACCTGAGAACCTAGTGCTTAGATACTCCTTTCTCTTAGGATTTCCGTTAAAAAGCTAAGCACACAACACTGGTGGCTCTTACTGACGAAACTCAACGCCGCGAAAATACTCAATATTAAGTATTATAAAATATATACATTATCATTTCCTGATGTGGGAATTGACCCCACAAACTGTTGCGTTTACAGTCACACGTTTATGTCTCTGCGCCACGACAGGCCTAGCTTTCCAAATTAAACGCATGGAAAGATATGAAATTTGGCATACGACTAGTTAAATTTGATATGAAGATGTAGTGCAAAATGACAATATTTTTTATATTAATATATTAGAAATACATAAAATTAATGAAATGATGTATTTGACATACATTATTCTATCAAGTGACACATGTTACTAAGGCAATAGCGTATTATACAAACATCCATCCAACCTTCCTTAGAAACTTCCACATTTATAATATTATTATATTTTATAGCTACTTAAGAATAGCATAGAGGTTATATTACCTTATTACTGTCAACATTGTCAGTCCTACACAAAGGTAAACTAAAAAGCCAGCGAGAATTCGAGCAGGTTGAATTTTTAGTTTTCCAGAATATCATTCTTTACAGATAGTTTTTCTTTCAGCTTTATGCTTTTTCCCTTTTAGCAGGGTAGCCACAGTGTTAATACTCTCCATTTTCCACTTTTCGTTTGAACTGCAAGCGCGATTGGTTGTAGCTTTGATTCCCTCTCGGAGTGATTATATTTAAACCAACCCATCGCATAGACCACTACTTAACACGTAACACGTCTAGAATTTAAGCGTAAGGCGGAAAACGGAGTGCCTTGTCACTTCATACTCTCTCCCTAAGCTATTGAGTGGAAAAGAGTGTGAAGAAAATAATAATTTCTACATACAATGGACACTCGCAAAGATAGAAACACAACACTAGGGGAATCCCAAACGAGCTCTTAATAATACTTGCTATGATCGCCGCTATAGCTTAATAGTTTGTGTATATGTCAGATTTGACTTTGTCATTCAAATATCGACTTTATTTCTTTTTATTGAGAGTATATTTTCGAGTAAATTGTGAAATAGTGAAGAAAAATTGAATTTTCAAGCAAGTCAACTAAAGAGTTTAAATTAGCGTGTTGCGTGAAAATTGGTTTTCTTTTTTTTTAGCTTCACGCTGTATCCCGCAAATAGCAGAGTACGTAGAGGGAACCTGAGAACCTAGTGTTAAGACACTCCATTCTCTTTTAACATTTCCGTTCCCCACTTTCTGTCGAATTGAAGCATTGCATGCTAAGTGGCGGAACTCAACGCCGCGCTTTGCTTTGTTACTAGAGCGAGGAAATGATAATACTAAGCATAATTGTTTTGTGGTTGAATATATTACATGTCAATTAAAAACTAAAATTGAAAAAACATTTAATTTAAAAATTTAATTGATCTCTCCGTATTTAATATAATAAATAATTAAATAAAAGTTTTAATAGTTTTTCTTGTGTTGTCCTGTCTTTAATAATAATATTCTTTATATTACACCCATAAAAAAAATATTACAACTAAAATATATAACAAAAAAGAAAAGTTTATGAGGCAGTGGCGAATGGTAAAATTTTAAAAAGGTAAGCCGGTAGATTTAGGTAAGCCGTTAAAACAAAGGTAAGTCGGTATATATAAACAAAAGCATAGGGTGTTAAGTTTTTTTTAGCAATTTCACTATCAATATTTGCTGGTAACCTTTATTTTAGCTCTCATACTTTTGTTGATCTTCTTTTTTTGAAAAATTACTCCCAAATTATTTCACTTCCGTTTTTCATCTCACTATTATGTCAATTACAAAGGGTACTCCAGTAGGAACCGTGATACAGATGCCTTGGCACTGATAAGAAGCGGCTATATGACACTGACACTATGTCACTGAGACAGCGATCTCTTCCAGGCCATCTTAAGGCATAGGAAGTAAAGACAATAAAAAGGTGAAAAATAAATATTATACATTAAAAGTTATATACAACATGTTGAATATACATAAAGAATAGTTCCGTTAATCTCAAAACTAAAATTCCGTTGAACGGTCACTCTGCAAATAATACTTAAAAAATTGTCGGTCATAGAAATTATCATAAGACTAATTTTCTAACAAAGTATACAAACTTAAAATATGTACCCGTATAAGTAAGCCTTGATTCAACAACTTTATATAGTCTAATATAGTAGCTTTAGGTTTAAGAATATAAAAAATATATATTTATCTCTGCCTGTCGTGGCGCAGAGGCACAAGCGTGCGACTGTAAACGCGACAGGTTGTGGATTCGATTCCCACTCCAGGATATGTAAAATTTAGTATTTTCATTTCTTGGGTTTGGTAACAAGGCAAAGCGCGGCGTTGAGTTCCGCCACTCAACACGCAATGCCTCAATTTGGCGGAAAGTGGGGAACGGAAATGTTGAAAAAGAACGGAGTGTCTTAACACTAGGTTCTCTAGTTGCCTCTGCCTACCCCGCTATATGCGGGATACAGCGTGAAGTTAAAAAAAAAAGAAAGTCATAAATTATTATACTTCGTAGCAGCAGTGATGTTGGTGCTTATGAGTTCAATGCACCAATTTCTTATATGCCAAAACGCTTAGACGTTTTCTTTAAAGTATCCATTTTGCTCCATCTTTACCTAATTTAAATTTAAGTTTTAATAATAACGGAAACGATATTAACTATTTACCTCCAGATAATTTATTTTATTTCCTAAGCTTAGTTAAATAATATGAAAATATAGAGAATGTTGATAAAAGATACATATAACCATTATAAAAAGAATTTATTTAGAATATAAATCAAAAAACGACATGAATATTATCAAGACTCAACCATAGTCATTGAAGAAAAAATACATATATATTATGATTAACATACCACGACATTAATAGTTAATGTTTAAAACTGAGCCATAGTTAATTCGAATCTCTTGAATTTTGGAGTCCAAAGCACTGATAATATGTTGTACGTTAGTCTGCCGGCCACGTTGCTGTCCATATTCTAAAACATAATGCAGCAATACCGCAGTTGCGTGGTCATCTGATGTGGGTCTTACGTAAGTACTAATGCTGTTAGAAACCACCAGTGCTAGCTCACCTAATGATGAACAAACACTCAGGGCCTTTATATTAAACACTACTAGTAACAATCGAGAAGCAAAGATTGGCAATGTTTAGATATTTGCTGACAATATTTAAGATCTATGTAGGAGACGTAAATACTGCTTTGGGGCCTAAGCTCTACAAGTCCTGGCATAGGTCCTTGATTTTTAATGTTCATTTCATATCATGAGGATAATATTCCGGAACACGAGTTGTTGTGTTTTTGTTTCGTCGCTTTGTCACCAACGTGATTGCTTTCAGAGTGTCTTTCTTCAGTAGCCTGTGAGACTCTTGCTGTTTCATTGCTTGAAGAAAATGGAACGCTAGTTTGAGTTTTCAATGCGTTAAATTTTTCAGCTATACCCAATAACTTTCTGTATGGTTCTGCAGTTTCACGAATCGCACTCTGTAAGTTTTTATACATATCATAAGCATTACGCAATGTAGAATGCATTTTCTTGAAGAGGTCAACAAAAGAATCCATCATTTGTTGCTGTAAAACAATTTGGGAATGCGTTTCACAGTTTTGTGACGTTGACTTTTGATTAGTCGTTGATTTGTCTGCAGAACTACTTCCAGAAACGATATTGGCGGCGCTATGATCGTAGTTCGTTGTCTCACTAAATGCTTCATCCATAGACATTCCACAATCCGACCAAGCATCGGAATATAGAGCATGATACTGTGGCCGAGTTTTTACTATCATAGTCCCTTCTTTCCCATTGGCTTTCATTGGCTGTTTAATTAGTTGACGGTGATTGTCAGTAGAGTAGATAGGTGTTTGTCGTTGTGAATTTTGAATTCTTGTAAGAATTGTTGGTTCGTTCTTAGAGACTTCCTGAGGGTATGAGAAAGTTCCTTCTTGAATTGAAGAACTTTTTTGTTCGTCCAACTGATGGATGAAGTTGTGTTGCTGATAAATGGTTTCTGGAGCAAATCTAATATCGTTGACAGTTTTTAGATCAACAGTAGCGTTATCGTGACGACTTCGTACCTTGTTTATGTTATTATGCTTGTAAAGGTTTACAGACATTTTTAGTGAATTTGGTATATGGTTAGTAGGTTTGTTATTCGGGACTATGTCATCACTTAGTGCCTCAGTAACCAGACGTTGAAAGTTCGAGAGTAAATTTTCATCGTCTTGAATATGGTTTTGATTTGTCTCAGTGGTCTGTTCGGCTGAAGTTGGAGGTTTTGCTACTGACATAGTCGTATTACTAAAAAGTTGAAGATGGCTTGATCTTTTGTCTAGAACAGGTTGAAAAACATTTTGTATATCCTCTCCTTCATAGTTATTGAACATTTCAGTATTTATATCAGCTAAAAATATTGATGAGCATCGGACGTGTTCGTTTTGTTCGGTACACTGAGGTTGAAGTTGTCGTTCAATGCTCATATTACCTTTTGCAATCGCGCTAGATGACTGAGTTGCTTCATCCAGTTTCAACCTCTTTTCATCAAGTTCTTCTTTCGGTTCTAGCAATGCTGGTCGTTTGATTGTCATTCTTGGTAATAGTAATTGATTGCTAGATAGCTTTACTGGAAAATAAAATAAAAATTATTATTTAGATAACTTAAAACCAAAACCGACCACTTGGATCTTCAAAAATTATCTTATATATAATTTTCATAATAAATATTAATTCACTATAAAATGACGAAATAATTCGTTTCTTACCTATTATTTGTGATTCTTCTTCAACGAAAAATTTATAATCCTTTTCCGTCGCTATCCAATATTCAGCATGCCTATAAGTATCTAAAAAATAAGTTAATATTGTTTTCCGGTAATTTCTAAGATCTTACAAATCTAAAGATACTTGATAATACAGCGCACTACTAGTAGCTAATGCATTAAACTAAGTTCACCTGTTTCATAATGGATAATAGCTTTATGACATTTCCACTTATCATTATAACTTTCTTCTCTCTTAATGCGATCTCTCGTATCGAAAGGATCTTCGTTAGTAGGGTACGCAACATCGACCATTTGATCCGACATTCTACAATTTATTAACCAAGTTGATGGGACGCAAACGTAATCATCAATACCTTCAAAAGGCAACTGTGTGAATTGAACAACACAAAATGCTTGCCTCTTTTTAATGTTTGAATTCATCTGAAAATCAAAAATACTTCTGTTAACGCCTGTCGTGGCGCAGAGGCACAAGCGTGCGATTGTAAACGCGTCAGGTTGCGGGTTCTATTTCCTCTCCAGGAAATGTAAAATTTAGTATTTTCATTTCTTGGGTTTGGTAACAAGGCAAAGCGCGGCGTTGAGTTCCGCCACTCAACACGCAATGCCCCAACTCGGCGGAAAGTGGGGAACGGAATTGTTGAAAGAGAATGAAGTGTCTTAACACTAGGTTCTCTGGTTCCCTTCTGCCTACCCTGCTATATGCGGGTTACAGTGTGAAGTAAAAAAAAAAAATTAAAAAAAACTTCTGTTAACATCAAGAGATTCAATATTATAAATTGTTGATTTTAGTGTCGAGTATTTTATCATTGTAGCTCTTTCGTCTTTCTTTCACGATCTCATTCTTTCTAAATGTCCTATTATCTGATTGTTCAAACTCTTTACATAAAAATTAGTAAAATAGTTAAAAAAAAACTTGCTACATGTAATTTAAATCATTGCGCGATGGTTACGAGTTCATCCTCCTGTAGGGGGAATGGTTATATGCCATGGTAAAGCCTATCTTCTACTTCTGAGATCTTAAGCCCTATTTTCGATGAAAATGGTTGATAATTAGAATATAACAGAAGAAAGGGTATTAAAATTCAAGTTAAATTGCGGATAGCAACTAGTTTATAAATATATGAAGTAAAAAATGCTATGTCACTGAAATGATTTTTTTCGCAGTGTTACCAAATACTGTAAAAAAGATTATGAATCATGCGAAATTCGATCGCATGTGAATATAAGCGTGGTAATGCGTGGGAAGAGGAGGGTGGGTAATCAGTGCATTTTACATTTTTAGTACAAATGATAACATCTTTTTTTTTAACTTCACGCTGTATCACGCATATAGCGGGGTAGGCAGAGGGAACCAGAGAACCTAGTGTTGAGACACTCCATTACAAAAAATAAAAATTTAGTATTTTTTCTTACATTTCCTGGAGTGGGAATCGAACCCTCAACCAACGTTTGCGACTGCAAACGCGACAGGTTCCTCTGCGCCACGACATGTGTTATGATAATATAATGTTATTATTTAATGTAACGGCTGTCTTACTAATAATTTATATATTTAGCTAAATCTATCCATACCTTTTTTATCTTTATTGTTCTCGAGCGTGGTGTCTAGGTCGACGGGGTTTCCCTACTGTAATAACCCTGGTTCATATTCTTCTATTTATGGGCGCTGCAAGGGCTCTTCACTGTGATGGTGGGAGAAGCTATGTATGGCGTCAACATGTGATAAGCGAAGTCTCGGCGTAGAAAATAAACACGTATCTAAATATTTTTTAAAAATTGTAATCGTTTAAATATTGTATCGCCAAAAGAAAGAAAAAAAATATGAGTGGTGCCAATTATTCCGATTTGTTATTTTAACTTTCATTAGATAATCTACGCGTACTGTCGTGGCGCAAACGCCTGTCGTGGCACAGAGGCATAAGCATGCGTCTGTAAACGCGATAGGTTGTGGGTTTGATTCCCACTCCATGAAATTGAATTTTTCTTTTCTTGGGTTCCAAACAAAGCAAAGCGCGGCGGTGAGTTCCGTCACTCAGCACGCAATGTCTCAATTCGGCGGAAAGTGGGGAACAGAGTGTCTTGACACTAGGTTCCCTCTGCCTACCCTGCTATATGCGGGATACAGCGTGAAGCTGTGTATGTATGTATCTATGCATATATAGTTCGCTTTTTGTTCTATCTTTCTAAATAACCCGAATTCGTCATTGTACGTTTCAGATATTACACCCGTTGTCGTCACCATTTATAAAACGTATGTATTTTAAGGTAAGTGTTGTCAATTTTGATATATAATAATACGAGTACATGCACGCGTAAAAATTACGCATGATTATGTTTTACGTGACAATCAAGGTTTTGCTTCATTCTCGTACATATTATTACTTATTGATTTTTTATTATTTCTTTGTTGTTGTTGTTTTTCTGCTAATTTATACGATTATCTTTTTTACTGATTGTGAAATAGAATCACTTTTAGAAAATGATGACGAGCCAGGTAACTAAAGTGAAAACTTTGGTAGTTTTCGAGTCGACTCGAGATGATGCTCCAAGTGATCCAGGAAAAGCTTTCATGGATAAAAAGGAAGAAAGAACAATCGGTGATGTCCAGAGAATCTGAAATCCATCTTGGAGACAGGACCGATGTATTGACTTCTTCTCACATTCGCGTTGAATAGCTGCTTTGTCACAAAAAGCTTTTTGACATAATAGTAAAATTTGTTCGTCAATCCCAAAGGCTACGAGACGGAGTGATATCTCAGCATAGAACCTGATAAGGTTACATGTCCTCAGAAGTGTCCACCATAGATAGAGATCTTTGTCCTGCAGAAGCGAGCTATTCGTGCAATCTACATCTTAGGCCCTAAAGATTCCTTAAGACAAAAATTTAAGAAAATTTATATTTTGACAGTTGCCTCTCGTGGGCAGTGGGGAAACGGAATGTTAAAAGAGAACAGAGTGTCTTAACTCTAGATTCTCTGGTTTCTTCTGTCTACTCTGCTATGTGCGGGATATAGCGTGAAGCTAAATAAATAGTTTTAAGTATTTCATTTTAAGATGGGAATTTTACATAAAATTCCCAATTACTTTTGCAAGTAAATAAAAACGTTCTAATAAAATTGATAAATATGATACTAGCTGACCCAATGAACTTCGTATCGTCTAACCATCAAAGAACAGTTTAGTTACAGCAAACAAATTCCAGTACGGCTGTACCGATTTTAATGATGTTGGGTTTTTTTGTATGTATATGTCTTAGTTAAATAACCAATAGAATATAAAAAAATACGAAAAATAATTACCATTATCTATAATCTCTCTCAAGGCAAAGCGCCGCGTTGAGTTCCCCCTCTCAGCACGCTAAGGTACCTCATCGACTGACTTTTTTTTTAGTCAATTGTTACGTAAATTTATGACCAGGTTAGCGACAGTAATCAAGGCGTACGTTTTTACTTCTTTCTAATATCGCAAAGCTTGCTGATCACTGCCCCCAGGACGGCGCTATCACGTTTGGCGATGGCGTGTCTGAGGCAGTGCTCAGCGATTGCCTTCCCCGATGTCCCCATTGGTGGGAATATTTTCTATCTGTCTTCCTAACTATGGTCCCACATGGTGATCGGGTCAGCTTTCTTTATTTTACTCATCGACTTCGCTCGGTCCAGCAAGCAAGTTCTTTGATCCTCCCAGTTTATATTTCAAGTTCCAAGAAGCGAAGCGGACCTTAATGTTGCAATTTTAAGAAGCCCTCGTACACTGTTCGCAGATTTAAAATGTATCTGCTCGTCATTTCGGCGACGCCCTATCCGTCATTCTCAATTTATTTTGTAATTAACTGAATATATTCATTTTACTATTTTATTCGTAACGCCTGTCGTGGCGCAGAGGCACAAGCGTGCGACTGTAAACGCGACAGGTTGTGGGTTCGATTCCCACTCCAGGAAATGTAAAAATTTAGTATTTTCATTTCTTAGGTTTGGTAACAAGGCAAAGAGCGGCGTTGAATGTGGAACGGAAACGGAAAGTGGGGAACGGAATTGTTGAAAGAGAATGGAGTGTCTTAACACTAGGTTCTCTGGTTCCCTCTGCCTGCTATATGCGGGTTACAGCGTTAAAACAAAAACAAAAAGACTAATTTATTTATAGCACATGCGAAATTTAAAGTAAATAAATGAATTTTATATAAACATTTTTGCTATCGGTAGGCGAGTTACTGTTTTGAGTTTTGTTTGAATATATCATATATAAGCAATTTAAAACAAACTTGGGTTTTCCAACAATTGATAAATTAAATTGCGTTAAAACTAAACATTCATAGGTTTTTTTTATTTACGACATTTTAGTATCGAACTTGTCTCTTTGGGTCGTTTAAGTGCTCTTTGTAGGTATTACAATTACTTTATTTATAGGATCAATAATTTACAAAATTTCAAGCAAAGTTCATATTTTCACTTAAAAAACTTATTTAATTTTAATAATTTAATTAATATTAACGTAATAAAAGTAAACGATATATTAAAACATCCACAAAAATGATAATAATAAATACTCTTTATTGCACACCAGAAAGATATACTTTTTTTTTTAACTTCACGCTGTATCCCGCATATAGTGGGGTAGGCAGAGATAACCAGAGAACCTATCGTTAAGACACTCCGTTCTCTTACAATTTTGTTCCCCACTTTCCGCCGAATTGAGGCATTGCGTGCTGAGTGGCGGAACTCAACGCCGCGCTTTGCCTTATTACCAAACTCAGAAAATGAAAATACTAACATTTCCTGTTGTGGGAATAGAACCCACAACCTGTCGTGTTTACAGTTGCACGCTTATGCATCTGCGTCACGTAAGGCCGCACGTCACATAGATATTCTTTTTAAAATAAAAAAAGTTTCCCCACTTTTATCGCAGGGCAAGCAGAGATAACCTTATGTCCAGACAATCCGGTATTTTGCGACCGAATTAGAGACATTGCGCAGTGTGTGGCGGAACGCAGTGCCTCACTTTGTCTCTCTAGAACTCATTTTAATATAATCGAACCCATACCTATTGTACTTACAGTCAAACGCTGTTTGCCAATGCTCCACGACAGCCTAAAAACAAAAATAAATAAAAAAGAAGTGTAATTTTAAATGACTACTATTCATATAATTATTTAATTTTAAAAAGCAGCTTCACACTTTACCCTACACAGCAGGGTAATCAGAGTGTCAAGACACTCCGTTCACCGCTTTCCATCCGAATTCGAGACAATACGAGTTAAGTCACGGAACTCAACGCCGAGCTTTTTTTTTTAACTTCACGCTGTATCCCACATATAGCAGAGTAGGTAGAGGGAACCTGAGAACCTAGTGTTAAGACACTCCGTTCTCTTACAACAATTCCGTTCCCTACTTTCCGCCGAATTGAGGCATTGCGTGTTGTAGCAACGCCGAGCTCTTTTCACTAAAGCGAAGAAATGAAAATAAATTAAATATGTTCATTCCCCCGAGTGGGTATCGAACCCACAACCATCTGGTGACATTGTTATTTAGTAATTTATTATATTTTATTATGATATCTTAAGAAAGAGAAAAGACTGCAATTAGTGGGTAAGTGTTTACATTTTTATTTATTTATTTGTCTCAAGTATAAGTATAATACTTGAATGATTCTTAATTGGATTGTCTATGTTTGCTCTTTGACATTTGTTATCATTTACCAGTTTTTATTACACTTGTATATTTTTTTCTAGTTATAACGCCTGTCGTGGCCTGGGTTCGATTCCTAGTCCAGGAAATAGACTTTTTCATTTCCTGGGCTTGGTAACAAGGCAAAGCGCGGCGTTGACTTCCGTCACTCAGCACGCTATTCCTAAATTCGGCTGAAAGTGGGGAACGCAGTGTCTTAACACTAGGTTCCCTCTGCCAACCCTGCTATATGCGGGATACAGCGTGATGCTATGTATGCTGTATGTATGTTTATGTTTATATTTACGTTAATTTATCTTATAATTGAAGACATCTCTATGATGTGAAAGTTAAGACATTCCGTTCTTCAATCTCCACATTTTACAGAGATATTGTTGCCGGAACTCAACGCCGCACTTTGTTTTAAAAGCGGGGAAATGAAAATAATTTAAATATAATTGTTTACCTGAGTGGTGATTGAATCCACCAACATCACGATTGTCATACATTAGAACGGATTGTCAATTGTTCGATGAGTTAGTCAAATTATGGATATACTATATAAATACTTAAGTATTAAAAAATATAAAGTTTTTTTTTAATTTGTTGTTTGTATACAATGTCATTATATCATAATAGATGCCATCCTGGTGCAGTGGAATACTGTCTGTTTGTAAACAATAGCCAATCGGGCAGTGAGTTCGATCCCAATCGAAATAATATTTATATTTATATTTTTTATATTTCTCCACTCTAGTAAGACAAGGCACGACTTTGGGTTTCAACACTCAACACGTAATGTATCAAATTCGGGCTGAAAGTAAAAAAAGAAGTGTCTTAACACTACGTTCTCTCTGAATACGCGGAAGAAAGCGTGTAATTGCGAAAAATATACTGTATTTCATTTTGTTAGACTTATTATAAAATAAGTATATGTTTATTTAACTCGAGTATTTCGCTGTCCGTTGCAGAATAATTGTCTCATTTTTCCATTTGCTTTCGCACTTATCATGACGTTCCCATTATCACGTCTAGATTTTCTACTGGCATTGTTAGCCTGGATTTATATAAACTTGCTAGCCTTGTTGACTTAATATACGCGTTGTCATAGTAACGTGTATGTCACTTTATGCAAGTGTGTGTCAACATATTGTAGTGTGTAATATCTTTATTATAAATTCATATTTATTTTATTTATCTACTTTATGTATGTATGTATCTAAGTATATATGTAATTTTATCTATTTACGTATTGTATATATGCAGGTATATAAGTATGTGTATGTATGGAAATAAGTATATTATGTCAAGAAATTTATTTAAAATTGCTTTAGCGCTGCTTCCCGCTAAGTAAAGTATCCTACTAAGTTTCACTATTAATAAAAGGTTGCCTGTAAGAGATTACTTTTAGTGATAAGGCCGCCTTTTGTCTAACTGTTTGTATAATGTGTAATCTTTTTTATTTTTTATTTGTTGCAAGTTTTTATTATTTATTATTATGTGTCTCGTTACAGGTTCTCGGGTTCAAAGGAACCCGGTCCTTTGGAAGGCTTGCGTGGGGACACAGGTCCAATACGTAGAGGCCCCTTTGAGACAACAATATTTTTTAATCTGACGCATTAACCGGGATCCATCTCTGAGTAACCATAGGCAATTGCTCAGAGATGGTCACCGGTCAATGCGTAGGAGCTATGGAACATATGGAAAACTAAAATAGGGCTATGGAATGGAGTTTGGATGGACTACGTTCTGGGCTATTGATAGAGACTACCGGACGTCCGCCTTTTCAACAGTCTCAATTTGAAAGGTTAGCGGACGGTGACTCGCCTCCCAGTAGATGGGCCCCCACAAAGCGGCGTAGTGCCTCGAGCGCAGCATCGGTGTGGTCGGCTAAGGGTGTCGAGAGGTGTGCACCGGTTTCACCATCGCGAGCGCGCTCGTGAGCGGGTTTCCCCGCTATTACGCAGATTGAGCACTTCCACCCTTCCGAGCATATAGCTCTTGCGCTCCACTCTGCCGGCCAACGAAGGCAAGCCAGAGGCGGGGGATAAATTACAATTTCCCTCCGGAGGTCTCAGGTCCGTGGGGTCGCCACTCCCCAACAGCTGCACTGCAGGCTTATTATTATTATTAGTTTTCTTTATTTAATGTATTTATTTTTTTAGCTTCACGCTATATCCCGCATATAGCAGGATAGGCAGAGGGAACTTCAGAACCTAGTGTTAAGACACTCCGCTTTCCATTTTCCGCTGAATTGAGGCATTGCGTGCTGAGTGGCGGACCTCAACGACGCGATGGTAACGGTAAGTACGGGACATGAAATGGTAGAAGAGAACGGAGTATCTTAACACTAAGTTTTCCGATTCTCTCTACCATAAAGTTTTTTAAGCTTCTCCAAATAAGTTAAGTAAGTATGTCAATATTCATATTCCACATATTTTTTTTTAATACTTAAGAATTTATGGGAAAAAAGAAAACTGACTACAAATAAAATGCGTAACATTATTACCAATAACTCTTAACTACTTGTCATCTTGAAAAACTTAAAAGGGGCCACATCATAATTATTTTTTGCTTCTTTTTTAACTTCACGCTGTACCCCGTATATAGCAGGGTAGGCAGAGGGAACCTGAGAACCTAGTGTTAAGACACTCCATTCTCTATTTCTATCTTATTTTTTCTTTTTTTATTATAAAATATTGAACTCATAATTATGCGTAAGAAATTGTTTATAATATCCAGTTGTTTATCCTCTTAAACATGTAACGATCGCCTGTAGCTATTTTTCGCTAATTGTTCTCTTTTAGGGTTCCTATTATAAATGTTAATTCTACATATATATGTTCTATCTGGTAAAGGAAATCAAGCACTACAAAAGTGTTACACATTGACACCCTTTCCTGCAGATAGATGTATGTGCTTATCTTTTTTTTATTTTCTTACGTCAAAAGTTATTTAATAGATTATGAAATCTTCGGTCTGGGCAATTTTAGCTCATAAATATGTAATAAATGAAACTCAGTGAGTATGAGACGACGCTCAGTGGGCAGGCCCCCTAGCAGGTGGACCGACGATCTGGTCAAGATCGCCGGAAGCCGCTGGATACGGTAGGCGCAACATCGTTCGCCGTGGAAATTCTTAGCGAAAGCCGCAGCGCCAAAGCGTCGCATCGCATCGCAAATGAAACTATTTTAACCAAATTAATCGTGTACATTTTAGTATTCGGGCCTAGGTCTATCTGCGACTATAGTCTACTGTAAAGTGTTCAAAACGTTGGGTTTCCGTCACAGAATGTCTCGAATTTGGGCGGAAAGCGGCGAGCGGAGTGTCTGGACACTAGGTACCCTTTAATTACCTTGCTATGCAGGATAAATTGGGAAGCTGTTTTTTATTAAAATATACGCAATTAATCCAGTCATAAATTACATATAATATATAGCCGACAACCCGCCTGTAGCTCCTCTGGTGTTACACATGGATCGTGGGCGGCAGTGGTAGCTCACCATCAGGAAACCCGAACATATTTTTTGTTCTTTCCATTAAAATTTTCCAAAAATACATTTTTTTAGCTTCAAAACAATAAGCTAAAAAAACCTGAGAACCTAGTGCTAAGACACTCCGTCCCCCATATATGATGTATTAAATACATTTTTTCAACCTATGATATATAACCAAATCTATATACAGAACCTTACATCATTTCTAAATCACACTTCGCCTTATAATAAGATATTTTGTTAGGATTTAAGCTGATTCATTGTTATCGAAGTATTCATTAAACATGAATAATGAGGTAACTTTCAAAATTAACAGCATTGAGCAGTAACTTGTTACAAAAGCTCTATTCTCATTATAAAGTCATAAATATTTTTAACTCTTTCCCTTCGTTTGAAATTCAATTTAAATTTATATAGTGCGCTATATCAGTTTATACCAAACAATCCATAAATTGTGATGAGAAAGATATTTTTGTTTTTATTTACAGCTGGGTATTGATGACCATGATGATATTTATGGGTTCGATTCCTGCTCAAAGAAATGATTATATTTAAATTATCGTCAGTTCTCCGTTCTGGTAAGACAATGCTCTGCGTTAAGTTCCGCCTGTCTAGTCGTGGCGTAGAGGCACAAGCGTGCGACTGTAAACGCTGTAAACGGTTGTGGGTTCGATTCCCACTCCAGGAAAGTAGGTGAAGCACGTTTCGCCGAATTGAGGCATTTCGTGCTGAGTGGCGGAACTCAACGTTGCGCTTTGCCTTGTTACAAACCCAGGAAATGAAAATAGTAAACTTTTCGCGTCTGCAGTCGCACGCTTGTGCCTCTGTGCTACGACAGGCGTTAAAATTAAGAGTAAAATAAAATCAAGTGTTAAATAAATAAACATATAAAGCTATCAAAAGCAACGTTGTTCTTTTGAAAATCTATGATTTATATTGTTTCGTGTCGCTGAAACTATCTTAATACGTTTGTCTTTCCAATAACTTTGGTGCCTTCGCGCGATGTCTCTTTACGTACCCTGTAACTGTTTGATGAATTGCATGTGTTTATATATTTTATAAAATATATAGATTTTCAATTTCACTGGCATATCAAATAATGTAAATAATATAAGAATATTTAAAGCGCGGCGTTGAGTTACGCCACTCAGCAAAAAATGCCTCAAAAATTAGGTGGAACGCGCTTTGCCTTTGATAACAACCAAACCCAGGAAATGAAAACACAATACTTTTACGTTTCCCGGAGTGGGAATCGAACTCACAACCTGTCGCGTGTACGGTTTTCTTTTTTTTTTATATTTATTCTGATACGGACACGTGGTCCGTAACGTTTGTCAACTTTCACAATATTTTCATATCACTTAACTAAGCTTAGGAAATAAGATTTTTTTTCCCAAAGAGAGTCCAACTATTTTAATTGTTTACTTAATATATTATTATTACTTATAATACTTAATATTACTTAACATCACTCAAAATTACTTAATATTACTTAAAGTAGTAAGTAGTAACGGTAATGTTAACAGAGAACAGAGTGCTTTAGCACTGGGTTTAAGTAGAGCCTTTTTAGATTTTTTTTTAACCGTAAACAAACTGAAGTATTATATTAATAAAGTATTCATCCATACATAAGTATATAACAAAGTTACACTACTACGATAGTTCTAATACAAATGTTTTATTATAACGCCTGTCGTGGCGTAGAGGCACAAGAGTGCGACTGTAAACGCGACAGGTTGTGGGTTCGATTCCCACTCCAGGAAATGGAATTTTTCATTTCCTGGGTTTGGTAACAAGGCAAAGCGTGGCGTTGAGTTCCGCTACTTAGCACGCAATGCCTCAATTCTGCGAAAAGTGGGGAACGAAGTGTCTTAAAAATAGGTTCCCTCTGCCTAACCTGCTATATGCGGGATACAGCGTGAAACTAAAAAAATATATATTATAATTATAATATTAATCAAAAGTTTATTTTA
>JAKGSA010001159.1:70075-97410 GCA_033558755.1 Philaethria dido | reverse complement strand
TAGATTATGAGTTTATTTACAGTTGTTTTTTGTTATGCGTTCAAGGGTCGGTCATGATTCATTCACAAAAAAAAATGTAAAAAGTATACAAATAAATAAAAACCTTTTCATTATAAAATAATACTCACTTCGATGCTTTCTTTATTTTGCTATAATATGATTTTCTACTTAACTAATACCAATACAATACTTGATTGAGCGTCTGATATGAATACCCAATTTAGTTAAACATTTTCTTTTTATACACTCCAAACAATAGGATTGCGTACTCACATGCAAATGACAGTACTTATATATCTCTTTGTTTATATATGTGAATATTTTTGATCTAATAATCTATTAAATTGATCGAGTTTCGACAAGCATTGATTTTAAGAGATTATAATTATGTTATATCTGTTTTTATATTAGGGATGTGGTTAGTTATCATTAAAATATAAGGGAATATAATTACTTAGACCGCAAACCATTAAATTCAAAATGTACACGGCGGCCTACATCAAAGAGAAAATATTAAAATAATTATATATTACTTTGTGGTAAGTTGAATTAGGAAAACGTTATTTGCCATTTTAGATTTTTTTATAAATGACTCTATGGTGCAGTTCGTTAAGAAGTTAACAAATTCACAATTCAGGCTCTAGAAATAGGTAAAAGAGTTCGTACATTTTAACTTTATTATAATATATCCTAATAAAGACAATAAAAATAATATCTCAAATGGAACTACAATCGGAGTAAAAAAGTCCGAGTGATCTCTAACTCACGAAGCGAGGTTCTTCAAAGTAAAATCTCTGTTTCACGCCCCAATAACTCGTAGGATGGATTTACCATTCATTCACGTCACATGTTTACAATATTTACAGAGTATTTCTTTATTTTATTTACATACTTTTTTAGATGTCGTCTACTTGAGAAAGTTATAATCGTGTAGTTATACTTATTTCGGTTCAGTTCAGTTACGATTGGCTATATGTGGGCTAATATTCCACATTAAATTAAATTATTTCAACCGGATATTTTAGTATTCGGAAATACATTTTTGGAAACCCCTATTAGTATCTGTGACCTCGGACTACTGTAAAGAATTCGAAACGTCGAAACCCATTAATATTCCATTCCCAGGAGGATAAGCAAAACTTTGTAAATTTTCCTGGTTTGGAAAGATGGACTAAAACGAGATATTCGTGCATTCATATGGTAGGTATTCATCATACAGTGAATCCAATCTGTATCAGAGGTTGGGTGTTTAGTCTATTAGGCGGAAATTACGCGTAGCTCGCCCAAGTCTGTGATCCGGTTAGACTACATATTTCATCTACATTTGCTACCTGTTTGTTCATCTATGAATATATTAAAACAAAGTTATTCCTAACTTTACTAACATTTATATATTTGCTATTATATGTTTAAAGGCAATATATACTTTAAAAATATATTTTTTCATTTAGAAGTACTTTTTTCGAGTTTAAATTTATTTTAAATTATAAAATTGAGATAAATGTAGAAACTGTTTATATTGAAATTAATTTATGTGTGGTTTATTTTCACCTGAACGTGTTATCTGATTGACAGTAGTTTAACAGAATTTTTGAGCTTGAACCAAATTACTGTTATTGAGTAAAATTAAGTAAAATCATTTGTGACTTCAAGAGCAATTCTGCGTAGTAATGTTCAATCAAAATCCGGAAAGGTTGTTAATCGTGTTTGGCTCGCAAAGTACTTGTGTGATTATTACCTATGATATTTAAATTAATGCTTCACGTAAAGACGGAAAAAATGGTCTATGTGGGAAAAGTCCCACATAGACCATTTTTTTCCACAGATGGAGAACGTCATATCAAGAACATTCGTTCGTGATTTTCCGTCGAATGACGAGTTTCGAATCTCTACGTGACGCTTTGCCTATCAGAGCGGAGAACTTAAAATAGCTAAAATATCAAAATATATACTATTAAGTATATTTTAGATTTAAAATAAATATAGTCATGGTGTACAAGTTATGTATTCAAATTACAAATGGCAAAATTATGAAAAATAATATAAACAAAATATCATTTCTAAATAATCTATTGATTATTGGTCGATTATTGGTTTATAATCATAGCACAAAGGGAAAGATTTTTTTTGTTCGTTAGAGGTCGAACACACAGTTGTTCGTGTGATGCTTATTACAAAATGCGAATTGGTGTAATTCTTCCTGTAGTAGGACAGGAAAATGCATTGTGATTTATCAGCACGTTTCCTACATCCATTTTAGCATATTATTTAAGGAGCGTGGATTGAAATTTGTATTAAAATAATAAAATGTTGCTCAAATTTCAGCTTTCCCGTATAATGTGTACGTGTAAGCGGCATAATATATTTCAGGGATGGGTTTTTAAATGGGTGCAACGAAGTTCAAAATGGTCGTAGCAATGGGAATCCGATTACAGGGATTGCGGTTTAAATCGCTTTCGGTCTTGAAAAACGATTTTAGTTCAGCTCTAAATTGAAAAGCCGTATGAGATCTTATTTCTTTTTTACAGCCTCATTTATATTGCTTGAGCGATATAACATTTTTATTTATATGTATAGAAATAATACTGCACTGTGGTATATCAGAAATTAACGTTCATGTTTTAATAATTAGTTATTTATAAATTTATTTTAAAGGGCATCGCGGGGCAGTGGGACAGCCTCTCACTGTAATCGCGATTGGTTGTGGGCCAATACCCTCTCGGGGGATTGACTATATTTGATTTATTTTCATTTCTCCGCTTTAAAAAATATCCTGACACTAGGGTCACTCTGACTGGCTGTAGGGTTGCTATGTGGGATAAAGTTGCGTTTATGTGTTTCCTTATATAAAAACTGAATATAAACAAATAGAAATAAATAGAATTGTGTCCTTCGAAGGCAATTGTTGCAATTCTAAATAATAAATATATAGGTAAATTGAGAAATTTATTATATATAAAAATAATTGTTCGTTAAATTAAATTGAGATTTAACTTTAAAAGTCTTATAACTAATAATGGCAACTTTCGTTGTAATAGGGCCAAATTAAATTGAATAATTCTAATGATAAGAGCATATTGTAATTTAATTTATACAGTTGATTCAATAAATAAAACAATCGTTTAACTTAACATACTAACATAATTATCCATGTGTAAGTATGTAATTAGGTAGAGCTAATAAAATATTCATCACAATGTCGTAATTGTATTGGAACAAAATGTTTAAAATAGGTTTCATTGCAACAGTAATACATACTGTGGAAGTAGCAATGTGTCTGTAGGTTCTTTTTAACATTTTTTATTAGTCTGTATCTGTTTGACTCTTTTTAAAAAATTAATAATTTAAAATTTTGTTTTAAAAAGCTATTTTAACCCATTTCTCGGTGTCCGATTATATTTCATATTAAAAATTAGCACAAACCAGACGTAAATATGAACGACGAGGATAATATAGAGCAAGAGAAGCGTGTTTTTTATGCTAGTATCCGTCCCCATTTTGTACGTGCATTGCTTTTTATTATTTGTTAAATTTTTTGCGTATAAAATTATAAAGTAGTTGTTATACGGAACAACAATATTTCATAACAATATGGATATCGATTTTATGGATACCATCTTGTTCTTGTTTCGAGGTTACTAAGTGCTGAAACTTCAGAATACTTGTTGCGTACAAAGGAGCTTAGCTAAGAGTGCTTGACGAGAGATTGCGGGGTGAAAGGTATGTGCTAATAGGTTTACGACGTTGCTAGAAAAGCATTTTACAGATTAAAGCACACTATAAAACATATAGAATGTTACATAATGTATTTATAGAAAAATTTTAACTGTCGATATTTTTTTGTTACCTTTCCATGTATTATTTCTTTGAATAATTATTCCTTTGAATTAAGAGTAGATTTCTGCTTATAAATGCTTTCTGTGCATTAGGTAAATAATAAAATAATAATGAATTAATAAATCACACATAATTGAATTAATAAATTCATACTCTTTTCAAATAATTTTATTGTTTCCATGAAATTAATTTTAACATGATGAGTTAATGAAAAAATGTGCTTGGAAAGATAATTTTAAAATATTCATGTATGGGTAAACCGATATCTTTACGTGTACGACATATTCATACGTGATCTCGTTACCTTGTGAATAGAACAAGAGCCTAGTGTTAGAGACTTTTTTCACCATATTATGTCTACTTATGTCAGAAATTATGTTAAACTGTATATCGCTACATGCAAAAATGAAATTCAAAATTGCGTCTAGTTACCAAATTTATATATAAATTGTGTGTGTGTGTTAAAACCATGTTTCGTAATTAATATTCGATATAGACAGAATTAGAGTAATTTACCTCGAGCTAAATACGTGTCTGCGAAGCGTCTAGATAAATACGGTTCTGTCGTGAACGTTCATAGACAACAATCGGATTATCTCCGACTTGAACGAACTAATGATTTTAGTTCTAACGCTGAATAGAATGAAAATTCCCTATAGAATAAATGTTCAAGACATTCTTAAGTATATGATGGCTTATTATGTTTTTAAATTACAAAATAATTAAATTTCCATTAAAAAAGTTAATATAGGTAGGTATTTTGTTGTTTGTATATATATAAACTATTTACATTATACGCGTCCATACTAATATTACAGAATAAATTTTAGGTCACTTTCAAACCAAAAAAATAATATCATAAAAAGTTAGTGTGCAAGCTTTTTCAGGCAATGTAACAAGTTTTTTGTATGGAGCTAATATAAAATGGCATATCTATATATATACCTAAAAATGGAAACAAAAGTCAATTCAGTACATATATCGGTAACAGAAGCGAAAATATCAATCAGTAGAACTTTTGTCTGTGTGTGAGTTTGTACGTTAATTAAACAAAAACAATTGCTTAGGAAGAATTTTCATATGGTAGAATTTTTTATAACCTGGAGCTAAATCTACAATAGTTTTTAACGTGAAGCGCAATTCATTTCCGGTAGGAAACATGAAAAGCACACAGTAAAATTACATCGGTTACTCCTAAGTGATTTTTTTTCAATTGTCACTAAGTAATGTAGTTATTTATTAGTATAACTAGATTAAAAAATACAGTTACAGAATTTTTTTTCAAAACAAGCATAATATGATCGATTAAGATATATTTTAATCGACAGCGATATATGATTAAATATATTTAACCATCGTGCCTCAGTGCGACGCCGGCTATGTGTAAACCATTTGTTTTGGGTTCGATTTCCACTAGGGGAAATGATATTATGTAAATTATTTTCATTTCTCTATTCTGGTAAGACACAGCGCGGTTAGATTCCGCCACTCAATATGCAAGGCATCGAATTCGGAAAGAAAATGCGGGATAATACGCGAAGTTGAAAAAAAAAACATTTTCAACTGATCCATAAAGTGAGAATAGATTTCATTGAAATTGTTTGTTATGATACTGTATATTGTAATATTGATACACCACTATATTTTTATGTTCTCATTTTGGCTTTACGAAAACGCTGAAATATATCGAAATATATCGTATCAAAATACAATAGCGTTTTATATTTTTTGATCATAAAAAATTCTTCTTATATAGTAACAAAATGATGATAACTATATCATTGACTATATATTGTTGTTTGTAAAGGAACAAAATTGCTCATACAAAAGGACAGTATACTTGTTACATTCATATAATATACTGATAATAATGATCCTATTTTTTGTAAAAGAGCTGTATATTTGTATGTTTATTAGATATTTTGCGATCCATAGGCAAGAATATACTCCGTAAAAATAAACCATCCTGCTAATATTACAAATGTGAAAAGATCTGAATATTTGGATACTTAGAGATTTGCGTTGTTTGTGGCTGTTTATTACTTAATAACTGTAAAACGCCTGGCTAATCTGAGGCTTTGACGAGGCTCCGGATACGGTTTTCGAGGTCCGGAAATTTAGTTGCATAAAACAAATAGCACGGTAAAATGAAAGTAACCAAAAAAATCTAATCTATTCAGCGCGAACAGTCTTGGGCATTGCTAGTAAATAATATATTTATATGTTTTTTAACATTGTCACTTAATTTTATGATACCTAGTGCGAGTATGTCATTATTATACGTCGTATTATAACGGGTGTCCCAAAATTAACGCAAGATTTGAATTCGAACTGCAGCTGCTGGCTTTTTCACTATTTTTGAAATATTCTTTAATAATGAAGACACGTTGTTCTATCGTGTAACGCTCCATTTTTAATAACCTATACTGTTAGCTGTCAAATTTCTGGCTTTTTTCAGGATTGCCAACACTTCACTGCACAAATGGCCGGCAAAGTCAAATCTTTATTGTTAATTTTTGGGACATCCTATATTATCAAATTGCTTAAATACATGGTTAAAAGGGTAAGAAACTTGCACAAAAAGTTCACATTTGTTTTATTTATATGTTAAAGCACATATATGTATGTAATATATAATTATGACAATTATAGTATTCATTCTATTAGATAATCATATGAACGGTGTCGGTGGTGGAAACTTAAGGAGAGTTTTGTAATGGTTTACGATTCTCTTTAGTTATATTTTTACAATTCTTTAATATTATTGTAATTGTTATGAAAGAATATGTTTCAGTGCTTTTATATCTTTATTAAGTAACAGGTATTGCCACTTTTGCATGTAAGAGGTTTTTTAGGCCAGAATTATTTTTTAATTCATATAAATTCAATATCTTGCTTTCACAGTAATATGTTGGATATTATGCAAAAGAAGTAAGCCTATTATGAGATTATCTTTTAAACCTAAGTGCGGCATGTCTAAATTGGCAAAGATAACTAAATATTGAAGAAGGTCTACTACTATATTTCATTACATATGGGATCTGAAGTACGCCTGTATGAAAGAAAAATGAAGCGGTGGTCTAGAATAATAATGTTGAGTTCTGTTTGATTCAAGCGTAGATTAAATGAATATTTGCATTTATATTAAAATTTCCATTTGTCTAAATTAATATTTTATTCAACGGTGCATAAAGATCACATAGTTATTAATCTTTAGAAGTGCAATCTATATATTTCGTCGTTGTAATAATAAAATTATATAACAATTTTCTTTTTTATTAATAAGACGTAACTTATGAGAAAAAATATATATCAACCTATAATTTGTAAACTAAAAAAAATGTTTTATTTATCCACTACGATTATTCTGGTTTCATCCATTGTTAACTTAATACAATATTTCAAAAGATTATTACATTTAGTGTTTATTATTTTTTTACATGTAAAGACAGCATTATATTATAAATAATAAAAATTTTAACAAAAGAAAACGGACCTAAAACACACTGAATAAAACTGCTAGTCGAGATCTGAATTAAATTTAAATGAAACCACACCAAAGCCCTAGCTACCATAATAAAAAAAAAATCATCGAAATTGGCGCACCCAGTAAAGAAGTTGTGCGTGCACACAAAATATACAGTCGCATTGAAAATCTTATAAAGTCTTGTTTGGTGGTGGTAGGAGGTTCGTCCTCAGTCTGGCTCGCGCTCGCGTAAATATCTTATGATGTTCAGTTCGATGGCATGTAAGCCAGGTTTTCCCTTTCCCACCCATCCTTTCCCCAAAATGTGTGGTGAGGACCGATGGCAGACTACTACATTATCCTCCCGCTTTCCATCTGAATCCCTCTAGGTTGGCAGCGCATCTAGTATCTCTTGTGTTGTAGATGTTCATGGGCAGAAAGGTAACCACTTACCATCAGGCAGTCCTTCTGCTCGTTTGCCATCCGGTATCCATAAAAAAAAAAAAAACGTTGGCTAAAAAGAATATGTACTCATTTTATTTTACTTATTTTATACAAACAAAGTAAAAACATGTAGCCAAGCAAAAAAGCGCACACCGTGTCCGCACGTAAGGCGAAAAGTGCTCCATGTTATTTTAACTTATAAACTCATTTCATATGCTATAACTAATCTTGTCCGCCAGTGCATCTGAAAACTCTGCTAATATCAAAACAGTATTCATGATATGTAGCGAAAACTGCGAGAAAGTTAGTACGTGCCGAGTTAGTTTTCTAATGATACAACATGGTTTGTGTTAGACCGCAGTTTATAGAGCAGTGAAGTTAATGAAGCCGTGTACACTTTGAGAATAATTTTGCACTAACAAGCTTTTTTTCTTCATCTATTCTTTTACCAATTGCATTTAATACTGGACGGAAATAACTATCTATTTTGTTATAAAATTGAATGTTTTTATTTAATTATATTGAATACGTCGCCATTCTATTTAAAATAAAAAAAATATGTATTTTAAAAAACATCAATTTTCTCAATAAATAAATAAAAAACGAGGTTCTATTAACAGTTCTCTTAATTAGTGGATTTGACGCTTAATAAGCAATTGTGAAACTTTGTCACTAAATTAAAGATGATTGATTGGGATTTATTTGATATGCTTATTAATAACATCCACTCAGCAAATAGCAAATAAATTGTTAATGTTACTCGAATATAATTTTTAAATCTTGGAGGAGAAAAGGACAGTTTTTTTTTTTTTTTTTTTTTTTTTTTATGGATAAGGACAAGGCAAACGAGCGTACGGGTCACCTGCTGGTAAGTGATCCCCGCCGCCCACGGCCCCGTGTAACACCAGAGGAGCTACAGGTGCGTTGCCGGCCTTTGAGGTGGGAGTAGGCGCGCTTTTTGAAGGTACCCATTTCGCATCGACCTGGAAAAACTGCCGCAGGTAGGCCATTCCACAGTTGAGTGGCACGTGGAAGGAAATTCCTTCGAAACCGCACAGTACTGGAGTGCCACGCATCCAGGTGGTGTGGATGGTATTTAAGTTTGTGGCGTACTGTGCGGTTTGAAAATCCTGCGGCAGGAATCAGGTCAAACAGTTCCCCAGAACACTCCCCGTTATATATGCGATAGAGAACGCACAACGAGGACACGTCTCTACGCAACGCCAAAGTGTCAAGCCCTGCACAGATTACCGGGTCCCCAACGATTCGAATGGCTCTGCGTTGTATGCGATCAAATGGTTCAAGCTGATACTGGGGTGCACCAGCCCAGAGGTGAGAACAGTACTCCATATGAGGCCGAACCTGAGCCCTATACAGGGCCAACCGGTGTTTTGGCGTGAAGTACTGTCTCGCTCTGGCGATGACACCCAGTTTCTTCGAGGCCAACTTGGCCTTGCTTTCCAGATGATCACGATACTGGCACTCACTCGAAACGCTAAGGCCCAATAAGCTGATACTGGGCGCGGCTTTAAGAAGAGTGTTCTTGAAAACTGGTGATACGACAAATGGGGTTTTCTTGGTGGTCAACGCGCAAACTTGTGTCTTCAAGGGGTTGAATAGAACAAGGTTCCTTTCAGCCCATGAAGAGACATTCCCGAGGGATGCCTCAACAGAAGACACAAGTTTTTTTCGGCACTCGTCAACGTTTTCCCGAGAAAGACCTGCGCGGCCGGAGTATACAGCGTCCACCGTGCTATCATCCGCATAGCAGTGAATGTTAGAGTCCACCAACATGTCATTGATATGCAGAAGGAATAGCGTAGGGGACAGCACACAGCCTTGGGGAACGCCAGCGTTCACGGGCATGTGACCGGAGCAAAAACCGTCGACAACGACTTTAATGCTACGCCCAGTGAGAAAGCTAGCGACCCACTTGCATAAATTCTCGGGAAGCCCATACGATGGAAGTTTTGCAAGGAGCGCCCTGTGCCACACACGATCGAAGGCCTTCGCCATGTCCAAACTAACTGCCAGGCCTTCTCCCTTGCTTTCCAAAGCAGCAGCCCAGCGATGGGTCAGGTAAACCAGAAGGTCACCAGTTGAACGACCATGGCGGAAGCCATATTGACGGTCGTTGATCAACTGGTGATCCTCTAGATACACCAGGAGCTGGCTGTTTATAATGCTCTCCATTATTTTAGAGAGCAGGGAGGTGATAGCGATGGGCCTGTAGTTAGCTGGATCGGAGCCATCGCCTTTCTTCGGGATCGGGTGGATCAGAGCGCTCTTCCACGTGTCCGGGACTACGCCGACGGAGTAAGAGTGCCGAAATAAACGCGTTAGCACCGGTGTCAACTCAGGAGCACATGCACGGAGCACTAAAGGAGAAATGCCATCCGGTCCACTCGACTTGTGGATGTCCAAGGAAGACAGAGCTCGCCGAACAGCTTTTTGGCTGAATTTAATGTCCGGCATTGAGCTCTCGCACCGCGGGATGGTAGGTGGTGTGGTTCCTTGGTCATCCAAAGTCGAGTTCGAGGCGAAAAGAGTGCCCAAGACATCGGCTTTCTCCTTCGCCGTATGGACCAGGACGTCACCTCCTGTGCGTAGCGGCGGAAGCGAAGGCTGGCTAAAGTTGCCAAGTGCAGCCTTAGAGAGCGCCCAGAACTGGCGTGTTCCAGACGGAAAGCTCTCAAGCTTCCTGCCGATTTTGACAATATGCTCGGACTTTGCTCTGGCAATTTGCCGCTTAAAGAACCTAGAGGCACGGTTATACTTCTTCTTTAAGGTTTTCACCTTTGGATCCTTAGTGACTAGTGCTTCGACCCAGGCTTGATACGCTTCGCGCTTGCCAATGGCAGCTTGTTTGCAGAATGTACCAAACCAAGGCCGTGACTTGCCACCAATTGGCACTACAGAGCTAGGAATGTAAAGTTCCATACCCTGCAGGACCACATCGGCGACAGCGGCGGCACAGTCACTAGGATCATCAGAAGAGAAGCAAACCGGCCCCCAGGGATAAGATGAGTAAAATGTACGCATCCCATCCCAATCTGCTGACTTGTAGTGCCATACGCGGCGAGTTGCAGGTGTTCTGCGGCTACCGCGTTTAATGGGCACCACACTCCGTACCAGGCAGTGGTCTGAAGACCCCAAAGGGGCATCGACTGCTACCCGGTACTGTTCCGGATGTGAAGTCAGCAGAAGGTCCAATAAGGTGGCGCTGTGGTTATCCACATCTGGGATTCGCGTGGGCGTATCAACCAATTGGGACAATCCATTTGCCACAGCAAAGTCAAACACAATCCTCCCCGCGTGGTCGGTGGTGCGTGATCCAAGCCAAGCGGCGTTGTGGGCGTTGAAGTCGCCTAGTATCACGACCTCAGCGGAGGGAAGCTGTGATAGTACATCGTCAATAGCCGATTGCATGTGCTCCATGAGTCGATCCGTTTCTGCGTTACCACTATGGGACCTATATAGGCATGCGTAGATTCGGACATGATCGTCCGAATCAACACGAAGCCAGATGGTTGATAGGTCCCGACCTTCAAAAGTGGCAAGACGACGGAAACTCAAGTCCTCCCTCACGAACACAGCGACCCCGGCATGAGGCATGAAATTATCCTCTATTATGTAGCCAGGGTACGAAAGGTAAGATGTGTCGCTTGGTCGGGCAATCTGAGTCTCCGTCAAAAACAACAAGGCCGGCCGTGCCGTCTCTAGATGGTGGTGGACGGCATTCAGGTTGGAATGTAGACCCCTGATGTTACAGAAATCCACGTTAAGCGTGGTAGGGGATGCCGTGGAGCGTACGCCTCGTTTGTCTTGTCCAATGCGCGGTTCTGTGCCCTCCCCAGAATTCGACGGGCGGCCTGAGTTTTTAGTCTCAGTGAGGGATTCTCCAGTACCGGAGGCACTGGTACCCTCCTGGGGTAGTATCTCTTTCAGTACCGCTGTCATGTTCAAGGGAGGGTTTGGGGTTGGGCTCCGGGGCCCGGCATTACCCAATGCGAAACGCAGCGGCCAGAAGCCGCTACTTGACGCCGGTTTTAAATGCCGGGGGTGGTAATAAACCGGTCGAGCCTGCCCATTCTTGTTACCATTGCTGGCAACGTGACTCTACCACACGTATTTTAGTCGCCTCTTACGACACCTCCAATACCAGGGTGACCCTATTCTAAGCCGGGATCACACGGATTTGGTGGTTTACTACTAAGCTGTATATTTAATGTGTTAAGTAACTTATTTTTTTGCACACTATCAATATTTATGAAGTTTTGGGTATTATATTATATTCGTATTATTATAACACGGCGGCACTATAGTATATACGGCAATATATATTATTATTATTTTTTATTTAAATTGCACTAGCGTTATTCCCTTTTCCTCTTTTCATTTGTCCCTATACTTAACGAAGGTTGTCTGTAAGAGATTGCTTGAAGCAATAAGACCGTCTTTGCATACAGACACATGAGTTCATATTATTGTTTCCTCTTCTTTTATATTTTATTGTGTGTGCCATAAAGATTATTCTATTCTATTCTATTCTGTATATATACGGCATACAATACATATATACGGCAATATATAAAGCGCTTTGAATTTGTAAACAGCTGTAAAAACCATTGTGGGTTCGTTGCCATTCGGATCCATTCGGGAAAATTATAATGACGAATTCGGGTGGAGAATAGAATACAAAATATTTAGTCAGCTTCTTTCTGCATAGAAACCTATACGCAAAAAAGCATTAAGCTGTAAAAATTACAAATAAACTTAAATTTTAGGCCATTTAGGTCAGGTCCTTTTATTAAATGTTTACAAAAATATTTAGCAAGGCATAAGGTCATTTTAATGTAAATCAATTGAATTATATTGGATATGGGAAAAATATTCTGTTTATATACAATTTACTACGGCTCATACATATTTAATAATGTACAGTTAGAAAAATGTCTTTTCTATAGCACTTACACAGCCTATAGTGGTTAAGTAAGAGACTGCCGTCCATAAATCACGAAGCGAAACAAATTGTAATCGAATGAAACGGGTCAGCCGAGTTCAGGACGTTAGAGGAGAGGGCTATGGTGGTTTTTTGATTGACGCTCTGGGATGTAATATAAGTCAATGTAATGGCCAATATTGGAAAAAGATTGTAAGACTCGCTTATTTCATATTTTTAGCGGTATTATGAGCAAAATAGAATTTATTTTTGGGGTATAAATGTGAAAGGTTAAGTAAAGCGTTGGTATTGATTATACGAGTATACACGTGTGGGAGGGCTGGTGATCCTTAAAGTTTCGTATGAAAATCTGTATTTCCTACGTAAACCTGAGGATCAAATTATTATCATCCAAGATGTATTTATAATAAAAGACAAAAACAAAAGCATATCGTGATATATTGAATCGACACATTCTACAAATTACAGACAAAGATATAAAATAATATTACGAAAAAATATAAAAACATCTTCTTCATATATCTTCTACATAAGATAGACTGTTCAAAATAATCAAACCATTTATTAGAATTCTGCTCTATTTTATGTTGGAGGATGTGGATTATAGGTGGGATATTTAGATCATACAAATATTTATAATATAAATATGAAAACCATATAATATATTAACCTAAAATACACATATCTCTATTTCATTTCAATGCATACTATATAATTAGAAATTCAATTACATTTGAGATAATGTATCTCATCTGTATCACAGGAGTTTATTGAGACAGTTTATTTCTAAACAATGTAACCATATAAGACCAAATAGCACTTCGTGTATAGATCTTGTAGTTCAATCTCGCAATCGATGACATTCGTAGTGGTGAACTAGGACTTTATGCCCTATTTGTAAATTCATGGACTTTGTCAACAAATGGAAGAATTAATGTTTAGTAAATTGACATTTTGTTGGAATGAAATGGAATGGAATGAGTTAGAATGAATGAACAAAGAAGTTTGGATGAAATAAATATAGTTTCGGAAAAGAAAGAAGAAGATTATAACGTTGGTGATAATAATTATAATGAAATAGAAAAATACTGAGAAGAGCACCAAAAAGAGGATGAAGAAAAAGAAATTATTGTTATTTATTTTTTGGAACAAGTTATGTTGTAAGAACGTATAATCAATAATAAGTTATTATTGTTATACTTTATTAATATTTGTAAATTTAAATTTTATTCAATAATAAAGTAATTATGAAAACATTAATTAGAAAATAGTTATTGTTATTTCGAAAACAGTTTATTCTGTTAAGGACTTCGTGTCGTGTAAAAACGGAGTCATTTTTTAATATTTAAACATATATATTGAAGTAATTTATTATAGGCACTTAAGAATCATTATTTCATAAATAAAAAATGAGAATAAAGATTTATTTTAACTAAAGCACCCATACTTCGCTTTGCGTCGAGGTTATGTTCCAAAAAAACACGACGCAAATTGAAACGACGCAATGTGAAAATAGATTTTCTATAGCAAACCATTTAATGATCGAAGATAGGTTCCAGGTTTACGAAAATACTACCTTTTTAAAATAAAATTGAACAAAGTAACATTTTTCAAACAAAAATAATATACAAAAAATCGAATCAAAAGTAACGCAACTACGAAAATGTAACGACGCACAGTAAAAGTCAGTAAAAATTAAGCAGCGACGCAATTTCGAAAAAAACGCAAAACGAAACGACGTAAAGTGAGGTATTGGTGTATTTCAAATGATAGCAATCTCTTCTTGCGGTTATTATTTTAAAACTTATATTATATAATGGAGACAAAGAAAAGTTAAATTTACATACTTAACTTAAAAACATTCATTTGTAAATAGCTAGCAGTGAATACCAATCCATAAATTTCGGCTCAATTCTGCTAGGTAACTCTACTGTAATTCGTTCTACTTCGAGTATAATGTATCATTCACGAAACTATAAGGACTTCATTTTTCAATTTATTTTTCCTGAGGAAAATGTAAAAAAAACAGTTTTAGTTTTAATTGGACAAGATTGTAAAACATCTCCTTTATTAAAAATATACCACAAAATAAAGATGGAATAAACTAGAAGAAATTTAGTTCATAACACGAACATAAATCTTCATCAACATGCAGAGCACTGCGCTAATATAATAACTGGTGTGCACAAGTAACGCCTGTACATGGGGTGAAGGGAATATGACCTAGATTTTAAAGTAAATTTGTATGGAAAATGTTTTAAAATTCTGTACTACGATATAAGGTCAATGTTAATTGAGTTATAATACTTTCGTTTTACGACTTGATAAAAGATGACTTGGACGTTCTCTATTATAGTTTCGGCAAAATATGGTTTAAATATTTTATACTGCTATTATTTTATTTAAAGAAAAGATCCTGATAGAGATATACTATTAAGGGCTCATACAGATTAATGTCTAAGATTTTAGCGACTTTCATCTATGCCATGACTGCAGAATCAAGAAAACGAATACGTATAAATGGTAAATTGTTAATTTATTGGGATCGAACTTACCCTTGAGTAACGAGAGAGGGTCGAAGTCGATCGTAGTGTCAGTGTATCTGGAAGCAACTCCTTGACCTTTCAAGTTTCGTAGTATTTTTACTATTATCAATGTTGACATATGTTTAGTAGGTAATATTATATTTCTGTTCTTTTTTATTTTTTTTTAGTTAACCGCTTTAGTTTATGACATAAATGACAATATTTATATATGATATTATTCGTCGTAATAGCACGGCGCCTATACATCCACAAAACAAACTGATTCTGAATTACTACGGTAGTAGTAGTTTTAAAGAAATCTGATATAGTAAGCACTTTCATGACTGTCACTAATTAATTCTATTGTGTTGCTTCCAATGACGTATAACGAGTGGGACTGGAAGTTTATTGTGACCGGTGATGGAGCAATTCTACTGGGGCGAAGGCGAGAGGGTCACTTTGGCACGATCTCTACTGCGTTTTTGTTAATAGCTCTCGAACTCGTCTGCGAAACTTTTAGCGATTATTATGTTTTAACAGTTTATGACCTGTTGAGATATCGACAATGCTTTCCCTTTTAAGGGCTTTTAAACGAGGGTTCTACTGATTATGTGCTTGACATTAAAATGAAAACTGTTTGGATTGCTTAAGATGTATATATCACGAAATTTTAAGAATTAACAGAAATAAAAAAATGAATTAACAAAAATAAAAAAAAATATATGTATGTTTTAGAATTAGGCTCTTTAACATTTGTTAATTGTGGAAGATGCGTAACGCAAAAAATTATATGGCAATTGTTTTATTAACAAAAATATACAAATAATATAACAAATTGAAATATAATGAAAATTTTAATAAATAATTAAATATTCAACAAAAAAAAACAACGACTGACAAAATAACTTTAAGCAAAATGCTCTAAAAAATGATATTATGTGATAATGAATAACTCAGTATAAATATTTTTCTTCTTCTTATTTTTTTACTAGTATTATATAAAATGAAATGTATTTTTTATCATTATCTAGAAAATATTAAATTAAACAAAGCACTATTCATGACAAGATTTATTCTTGATATATAATTATGCCGTAAGAGCGTTGTTATATCAAATTTGCAACGATAATGTAGACTAGTTACTATTTGCATCTTCTGCCATTATCTTTTATTATTTTTTATTACTTTCTTTCGCCCTTAACTTGCGGCATATTGTTGTCCCTTCACAAAGGGCAGTATACCGGAGGGCGACGACAACCCCAAATAGAAAGGGCTCCGGGAGAAAACTTCGGCTGTCCTTTTGTTGAGAATCTCATAGAAGTTAGTTTGGCCCTAATACATACAGGGAATTATTTTATCGTAGCGACGGAACTGAGAGACATTTATTGATTGTACACAATATTAAGCATCAAAAACATTATTCTATATTTTTTATGAAAAAAAAGCATACATTTATTTATAGATATATATTTGAATTTATTGCTTTCATAATTCACATTTTCAGTACTGAGAAAAAAAGGAAAAGGAGTGGAAGAAACAAGTAAAAATATACTGAGGATGATGTATATGATAATTTAATTAAAAAAATATATTATAGTGTACTTATAAATGTGGATAATTTTAATTTCAGCAGATTTTATCATACTATTTTTATTTAATTTTATCATTATTTCATGATACATAATGAAGAGTAAATTTATTTTTGCATCACCATATCGATCCAGGCTTACTAAAAATATCAGGGTAGGCCAAAGAAGATTTTATGGCAAGCATATAATTTAAAAAAAAAAAAAAAATATTTGTTGTAATTTATGTGGCGAATTATTTATTACGAAATTGTTATATAAATGATTAGGGGTTTTAGTTTAATTAGTCAAGTAAAATTAAAGGATAATAATATCTTCTAAGAATACGAATGATTAGTAATAAAGTATATTTATGTATAGTCTTAGAAAGAGGAGTATATATATATATATATATAGTATATATAAATATATACATATATATATATATATATATATATATATGTTATATATATATGTATATATATAATCTAAGTTGAATAGACCCATAGACCTGGCTTAAGAAGTTTATTAGTTACACTTGTATGTATCTGTCTATCAATGAACATAAGAAAATTTTTCAACGCTATTTTAATAAGCTTCTTATAGAATACTTTTCAGTGCATTTTTATTTGTTTCTTTTGAAACTGATTGCTATTTTATACTATCAGCTAATTTATAGCGCTATGTAGTGCGAGTCAGAAGCGAGGAGCGACGGATGGTGTGGAGTGCGCCCCGGTCTTTGTGTGAGCGACGCGCTGACGTCACACGACGCAAGCGCAGTGCGATACTCCTTACTGTACAGACTACGCAAACACAGAAGATTAATACTTAGATTTGATAGTTTTGGCTTCCTGCACTAAATATTTTTATAGTAAAAAATATATAATATGAATAGTCGAATAAATTAAAAATTGGCATAAATAATAAAAATATATTTAAGTTTTTTAAACTAAAAAGACGTCAAGCTATATATTGTGTGTTATTTAGAACTGTTTTTGTTTCATATTAAAAATGAGTGGTGAGATAGTTTTTCATAACTATATAACTTACTGTTTCATTCCAAAATCTCCTCTAGATTAAGTGCGGGAACGCCAGATGGAATCTAGATCGAGAGGGAGTCACCATATTATCGAAAATTTAACCAAATTGGAATATTTAATTTTAAAATTAGATTATTATATTTTTAATTTAAATAAGATATTAAAAAAACCATAACCGTAATTTTGTCATATGAATATATTTCAAATAATTTATAAAAGGCTAATTTTGTAAATTGTAGATTCATCTAAATATTTAGCGTACACTGTGGGTCTCAGTCCGTGTCCGCGTCGCCACCGGGGCTTCCAGTCGAGTCACTCGCGTGAGCTACGCGCACGCTACGAGCCGCTACGCAGCGTAGACGCGCTCTTCACTCTTCGTTGTTCGCGCCGCGTACTCTGCTGCGTTGCGTCCGTGATACCTGTGACTGTGACCGATGAAACTACTAGAATTGTCAATTTGCCTGTGTCAGTGCTAATATTAAAGGGATTATACCGGAATAAAAGGTGGGTGATATAATTACGAAGTAGTACGCTCGGATGAGTCTTAAATTCGAATGTCAAGGACACAAATATTGATCAAGTATGTTTTACACAGCGTTATAGTCTTGTGTTTATTTAAAATGAGCTAAGATTTTGACCTTGACACGAGAACGCTTCTTGAAAAAATCCGGACTTCTTATGGAACAGAAGTAATAAAGACGATATTAAAAGTAATGCGACAAAGGAATTGATATTCCAAGTGGGTTCGGAATAATTTATAGGGAAAGATGCCAGTCGGCGTTACAAGTATCATAAATATAATACATTTCAAGTATAAATTTAGCAAAACGTAGGTTTTTGCTTGCATTACGTTAATTTAACTCGTTTCATGTGCTGGTTTTTATGACACAATAAACAAAGATTACATTTAGAGCCGTAAAATACGCTGAGAAGAGGACGCACAGTCGGTGAATAATAAAGCCTCATTTTTTAATTTTGTTTGTGATATGAGGTTTGAAGTAATTATAATAATGGTCTTCATGATGTTTTTAAGGCTTTATGTTAATGGCGTCGTAGCTGGCTGTTTCATTTGTTCAATATAGTTAATGGATTGCTTGTTGACACGAAAATATCTAAAGCGGCTTTGGTATTTCCGAATCAATTATTAAGTAATACTTTATTTTCGTGCTAAAAGTGGAATCATACAATTATAATTATTAAAAAAAGGAGAATAACGATGTAGAAAATTATGAAGTTTGATTATTTAAGTCATATTAATTTTATCTGCTATATAGGTTTCTACTATTTGTTATATTAAATATATTATATTTAATACAACAATTATTAGATAGAAAAATGAAATTAAGCAAAACGATTATAAGGTGGAATGCTAAAAGAGAATTATATGGTGCTTCGAGCCCGGGCGGCCTAAAAGAAATATTTGCATGCCCCTCTTCGTATTAAAATCATGTGCTCTTTTTATATTTTTGAACAGCTTTAGGGGTTAGGTATATTGGTATACAGTAGAGTTTTTGAGTTTATATAAAATAACACATTTACGCGTAGAAGGATAGATAGAGAGGACAAGTGTCAAGATATTCCATTCTTTGATTTCTGACTGAATTCGAGATTTTGTGTGTTGAGTGGTAAAACTTAAAAAAAGATCCCCTAAACGGGAATCGAACTCATCATGATCGCGCTTTAGACGATATTCTTCTGCGCGACATTGAAGTCTTAAATACGAGTACATATAGGTATAAGTAAATAATAGATATCTTTTAAATATGCTTACCATTATTCCTGATTACGTGTAAATCTATATATAAATACGTGAAGCAAAGACTTTGGATCCCTTTTTACGAAAATTATGCAGACGGAGGAGGATGAAACTTGGCACGTATAGTTTATATAGAGAAGGAGTGCAGAATGCTAATATTTTTTTAAATAATGCATAAAAAATACATTAAATTATTAAAATAAATGTTACACACACTACATGTTTATATAAAGTGACATATACATACGTTGCAAGGACGCGTTATTAACGCGTCAACTGGACTACTATAATAATTCATTTTAATATATAAGTATACACACCGTGGACAAATAATAAATAAATTATTTTCTACACACACAATTCAATTTACATTTTCAATTGCTGCAAACATTTTTGGACCACATTTTAAACGAAACCCTGTAGAGTTCATGGTTGGCTGAATATTAAACCATTGGTTGAACTGTCGTCTGATTTTTACAGTTAATAAAGTAATACAAAAGTTACGTAAATTATTACTATTTAATCATCACAGGAGCATAAATAATTATCGTTACAAATATGCACATGTTGATTACCGGAAGTTTGCTTGAGTAGCACAGTGAGCAAGTCCTTTGAGGATATGATTCCTTCGCAGATGTGGCCGCTAACCTATATACTCAACTGCCAAGCAACAATGCATGCATTGTTGTGTTCCTTGCGGAGGGTGATTGTGATTGTGTCAGTGTTATTACAGACAGCGGAAGTTGCCTCTGTTGACTGTCTCGCTTAAACATCTACCTTCTATTTATCATTGTGATAACATTTTAAGCGTATATTTAGAAGAAATTATAATAGTAGGGTTTTGACAGTTTTTGGCATTGTAGTTTTTTTTTTTAACTTCACGCAGTATCCCGCATATAGCGGGGTAAGCAGAGGGTACCAGAGAACCTAGTGTTAAGATACTCCGTTCTCTTTCAACAATTCCGTTCCCCACTCTCCGCCAGATTGAGGTAGTATTATATATTATTCGCAAATTTAAGCTAGTTGTATTTAGTAATTACGTATACAAGTAGACTACAATAAATATTATATATTGATATGTCTATAGTATCTTCATACAGACATCCTTGTTTCACCACATCTCCGCACGCCGCAGCCAGATAAATTATTTATTAAGGCTTACGTTCGTTCAGCGATCACGGTTTCTTTATAATTTTTTATAAGTAGTATCAATTGTTCCACGATTCATGTTATATTTAATCATTGTTTGGGATGTTGGAAAATTATTTTGAGAGATATGTATTTCTACTCAATTTTCGGACGTTTATATATATTTTACGGCAGCATTTACAATCTTAACCTTACCTGTAGAGATTTGTACTAAAAATATTCATGTGTGGGTCACACAACCAAACGCTTAATGAGTAACAAAGTTAATTTTCTATAATCTATTCCGACTATACTCGCAGTTACACGCGGCTTCGCCTGCGTGGTCAATGGCAGTCCATACTACATACATATAGTGTATAGCACTTATATGCGTTTATTTGAAGGTTTTAAAGAAGTAAGAAGGTTTTTAAAATATAGAAGTAGCTAAGTTTTCAAACTTTTTGACAAACAATCATATCTGCCAAAGTATATGTTTTTCTTTTAATAAAAAATATGCTACTAGTATGTCCTTGTTAATGACCTCTAAGAATATGCAGACAAAGTTTCATGATAATCGCTTAAGTAATTTTAGCGCGAAAGCGTAACAAACAAACTTACATTTACATTTATAACATTAGTAGGGATTCTATTATAATAATACATACGAGTACATGTAATATCTTTTGCTATGACAAGTAGTTGAATTCAAATCCTTTGCGTACGTCAGGTACGACGACGTATGTATTCATTTCTTGTGTTCAATTCTTTAGATGCTCTTCAATCTACTTTAGTAAAATGTTTACCCAGCATAATCGATTGACATGACGCTACTAGACAATACTATCCCCGTTCTTGGAAACTGAATGTATCCATTAAACAAAGCCGCTACCTTTTAGCTATCAATAGTCGTACTGAGCTTGACGTCGGAGCTATCACAGCTTGAATTGCCGAATAAATTTATGAATTTTAACTTTAACTCAGCTATTATAACTTAAGAATATATTTAATTTTTTTTTTTTTTTTATTGATAACGGATGGCAAACGAGCAGAAGGACCACCTGATGGTAAGTGGTTACCTTCGCCCATAGACATCTACAACACCAGAGATGTTGTAGATGCGTTGCCAACCTAGAGGATACTGATGGAAGGGGGGACAATGAAGTAGTCCACTATCAGAACCACCACATTTTGGGGAAAGGATGGGTGGGAAAGGGGAAAATCTGGCTTACATGCCATCGAACCGGAACACATCATTAGATATTTGGCGGTTCGTCTTTGACATGATAGTGGTCGCGAGCCAGTCGGAGGACGATATTATTTTAAGTGGAAGTGACTGAATTTAAAGATATTTGATTTCTCATTTAATTTTTATTATAGTTTTATTCACACACTGAGTATAATAAGCATACTGAAATATGATTTTCAGTTTTGATTTTTAGTTTATAGATATTACAAATAAAAATATCGAGTTTACCAATTGAATAAGTACATTTTATCTTATAAACTATGTTAGGTATCAAGTTTTATAGACTTTCCAGGACAATTTAGGCTCCATTCAAACTTTAGTGTTTCCAAAGATCAAATGGTATTGGAATAGTTCTTTGAAAGAGCACAATACAGGTCGATTTGTGCCTACGTACACGCCTTGCTAGTTCAAATGGAAACGTTCCGACGACTCATCGTCTACGTATTGAGTTTCCTTCTATGTCCTATTTCAACACTAGTGAATATGTACTTTGTAAATTTAAGCCAGAATATTATTATAATTTTTTATATTAAGATATGAGTTAATATTGAGTCTGCATATAAAATACTCGTATACCTACATATAATAAGACAACATACACGTAATGTTAACATAACAACCTTTAACATATCTAATATTGTATTTGTTGAAACAGTTGAGAAATTCGATAAAAATGGTTTTATGTTCGTTTAAAATAGAACACGTTCTGTAGCTTTTGTTCGCGACGTGTATAAAAGTTAAGAATGCTATTGTGAAATAATACCTATACTGTTTAATATGAATTGCTTCTTTGAAGTTCAAATATCGTTTCCCGTATAAAAACGTTTTGTATCCCTTCTTAAATAAAAACATCTTTGGTAATATGCTTCAAAGATCACTCACTTTATGTTAGGGATAAATGTCACAATATGAAACAAACTTCTTATATGGAACATTTTTCTGGCAAGCTTAAATAACAATTTTTTTCTTGAGAATCTCTTCTTAAGTAACAATAAAGGATGAGGAAAATATAGCTTATGTTACATATTTCAATAATAACATGTTATTGTATAAAGTATTATATTCTCGTATTTTTCGTAGGTTTTTTAAAGTTTTATTTAAAAAGATAGATAATGTAAATATTTTAATTTATAATATTGAACTCAAGCCAGCCTGATTTTGGAATAAACTATTAAAGTATGTTCCTTATTTGCTATATAGGAAGTGAAGATTGTTGGTGTATTCCAAAATGGTAATTCTTCGTGATGACTTCAATTTATCTTCATGTTGAAATGAGAGCGGGGTCAGCATCCTACTGTAAAACGAAAGATTCCATTCATTGTCAAATTTCTTAATTAGATCAGAATTGGTTATATTATAATTTGGTAATAAATATTTCAAAAAAAGATATTATGACATATACCTACACATATTTATATAAAAATAATAATAGGTATTATTTAAAACATTTCCATCATAAATATAACGTTATTTTATCGTCGACAAACAAATCTAAATATTAATTTTGTAATTTTTATATTTATGTGGAAATAAAGCTACTGAGCTATGATTATTTTAAATGTCGCTAGAGGGAATGTTTTTCCACGAATTTGACAATATTTTCACGTTAAGTGCCGTCAAGGTGGCATTTGGATGAAGATTGAAAAAGTTTTATCCCCCGAAGACATAACAAGTGTTTTAAAAATTTTGTACATTTGTGCCCGAGAAACCTTCGTCAAATGTTGGCTTAATTCTTCCTTCGGTATAGGTGCGTAGTGTGTTATTATTCAAATATATACAATGACATTAACTCAACTTATTGCTATTATTAGTGGTCATAGATTATCATGTGTCAAATATATAAGCAACAAAGTACATTAACAGTACCTATGGGATACAAAAGCTTTGAAATTTGAAAATAATTAGGCTTTAAAGCACCTTTATGAGTTTGTCGAAACGATAATGGTTTTGATGAGCGCTGCAAAATACTATTGGTATTACGGTACATGATTATGACGATGACAGGCGCAAATTGAGGCTAATTTGGAATTTTAGACATTGATATTCGCGCCGATTAATTTCCTACATCATTAGAGAAATTGTTTGGTAATTCCACACAAGGGGGCTTATCTGGCTTCTATTGAAGATTTATTTACCAAATAATGTAAAGCTATATTGGCTTATTATATTATGTACTTAGTAATAGAAATGCTGACAGGTATAACAGGTATTGTGCGTACTGTATTTTATCTATCAATTCTTTATTGTCAAATTTTACATAATCACTTGAGGTATTAGCCAAATATCCACCTCACATCCTTTAGAATAGTGACCGTACCACTAACTGTTAGGTTAAACGATTTAAAAATACATATAAATATATTACAAATCGTATTTTTTTCCTTTTTGAAATTTATAAATGTAACATATAATATGCAAAAATGCATTGCGATCTCAGGCAATGTTTTTTTATAAAACGTAGGCAGGCGATTACGGAACTAAGTACTTCGTGCCAATTGGAACACGTAATGCCCAATTGCCCCTGATCGCCCGCATATCGCTTGGTAGGTATATTATTATTTTAGGATTAAATACTGCCGGGATTTATTAAGCTTTGTTACGCATGCTGAATAAATAAATAATTTTAAAATACAAAGAAGTCACAACGCCTCTCTCTTGTGGAATTAAGAATAAAAATACAAGTGCTTTCTGTAATCTTCGTCTTTATAAAAAGATAAACAGCTTGTCTGGATATTGATATTGCTTGAAAAAAAAAATAATAGAATAAATTACCATTATAGAAAGTAAATATACCATCTTGGTGCAATTGAGAAATATACGCCCGTACACATGATGTTATTGGGTTCGGTTCTCATTTAGGGTTCGGTTCTCATTTATAATTTATTTATTTTCCTCCTTCCACTCCATTACTTAATAAGCCTCATCTGGTCGGAAAGTGGAGAACGGAGTGACTTAATGCTACCTTTTTTGTGTCTACCATGCTCAATAAGGAAGGAACGTAAAGTATGAGAGAAAAAAAATATATGAATATGAATTTTCAATGAAGGATGATTATGAATTTTCAGTTTACATAAGTATGCAATCTACGATTTGTATTATTTACCTCACAGGCTTAACACAACGCGTTAATTGTTCTTTGTATCTACATCAAAAATTCAATATTTGAAATGGCCGGATATGTATGTATTCGTTTTAATTTCCTACCAAAGAGTAATGTGTTCGTTAATATCCGCTACATTATTTTTAATATGAGCAAGAAATGGAATAGAATTTTTGTTATTTTTTTAATTATTGAAATAGACTTTACCTGCTACGCCATTGTTTTTTATTATTGAGATAGTTCTACATAATATATTGTCAGGTAAAAAAGGATACCCTCAAAAGCATGATTATTAAAATATATGTAGTCAAGTCCAATATTAAGCCTATTCTTATTTGTATTCGGCAAATTAAACATTTAGAAAATAGAAATATGTCATTTCAATATTTTTTTGTACTATAGGTGCATTTCTTTAGCAAAATGTAAAGTTTTATAGTTTGCAATAAAAAAAATCGAAACCAAATCAAAACGCAAACGCAAATCCGGATACAATATTTTAAAGGGTAGGATTAAATTGCAAGGGCGTTGTAGTGTAAGTGTTATGAGTGTAAGAGGATTAAATATGAGCATATCGTTTTAGTTTCATATTTCGTTCTCGTAACTACATGAATCGAAGTATTAAATATATATGTGAGCATATTTCATGTTAAAACTTTGAAAGTAGTTCGTTTAACTAGAAAATTCTTTTGATCGTTAGAAGCTCGCTTGCCCATACGAATGCAAAACATTTAATGTATAACCTACGCTAATACTGCATGCGCTCGCAATGTTGAGATGCAAATATTTAATTTTCTTTGTGCAGAATAATTTCATCAAGAATACTAAGGCCATCGTGGTGCAGTGGGACAGCGTCTGACGGTAAACGGGATTGGCTTTGGGTTCGATGCCCACTCGGGGAATGACTATTTTAAAATTATTTAAATTTCTGCGTTCTGGTCAGACAGAGCGCGGTGTTAAATTTCACCATTAAATACGCATTGTATCGAGTTCAGATCGAAAGCTACGAATGGAGTGTCTGACACTAGGTTCTCTTTGACTACCCTGCTATGACGCAATAGAGAGTGGAGCTGCTTTTTTATATATACTGTTTTCCTTACTTTCAAATACATTGATAACATATTGCGATCTTATATTTAAACTAATAGTAGAATTCATATCTTAAAATTTTATTTTATGGAAATAAATACTATTTCTTAAATCCCATTAATATAAAAATCTCATTTACTGTATATATTAAATTACATTACATTGTAGTACTTAGTTTGTTCACTAAGAGGTGTTTGAAATTTGATTTATAAGATTAGTTATGGAGTGAAGCAACGAGACCGACAATTGTACGTTTACCGGTCACATTGTCGCATTCATTCGTCATCAATCATAAACTATATTTAGATCTGATAAATTTATCTTGTAATGTCTTGATGCATCTAGAAGAGTTCGGTCAGAGTTTAAAACTTTATTAACTCATATTATATTAACGGAATATGTATTACGTATTACGTAAAAAACAATTTTATTCATAATGTACGAAATATCATATTATATTTACTGGTGGTAGGAGGTTCGTCCTCCGTCTGGCTCGCGACCACTATCATGTCAAAGACGAACCGCCAAATATCTTATGATGTGTTCCGGTTCGATGGCATGTAAGCCAGGTTTTCCCCTATCCCACCCATCCTTTCCCCAAAATGTAGTGGTTCCGATAGCGGACTACTACATTGTCCTCCCCTTCCATCTGTATCCTCTAGGTTGGCAACGCATCTACAACGCCTCTGGTGTTGTAGATGTTCATGGGCGAAGGTAACCACTTACCATCAGGTGGTCCTTCTGCTCGTTTGCTATCCGGTATCCATAAAAAAAAAAATCATATTGACAAAACAGAGAAATAAAGTAAAACTTTTAATAGCGCATGTTAAATAAAAAAGGCTAGTGAAACTTAGCAATTATTATTATTTTCGTCAAATTCAACAATTTGTCTAATTTTGCTTCCAGTTTCCATTTACATAAACATTTTTACATCTAAAAAATTAATTATTTTCATGTTCAAAGTTTATAATAACAACATTTCCATGTCAATTATATTTTTGTTTATAAAGAATTATTTTTCTACAGTATAATTTATTATAGTACCTATTTTAAAATCAAATACTTGTATTTTTTTCTGCAAAGCTTGGACTATTCTGTCTTCAAATAGGGATTTTATAAAATAACACAACATTAAAACAATCTGATATCTAAACGAGTACAGCAAGTAATGAATGGGGT
>JAKGSA010001159.1:36938-67119 GCA_033558755.1 Philaethria dido | reverse complement strand
TAAATATCGTAAAATTTATAAAAACTAAATACAAATAGAACAAAAGATAATATAAAAAGAGAAAGAATATAAAAAGAGAATAAGATAAAAAGAGAGGTTGGTGGTAGGAGGTTCGTCCTCCGTCTGGCTCGCGACCACTATCATGTCAAAGACGAACCGCCAAATATCTTGTGATGTGTTCCGGTTCGATGGCATGTAAGCCAGGTTTTCCCCTTTCCCACCCATTCTTTCCCAAAAATGTGGTGGTTCCGATAGCGGACTACTACATTATCCTCCCCTTCCGTCTCTATCCTCTAGGTTGGCAACGCATCTACAACATCTCTGGTGGTGTAGATGTTCATGGGCGAAGGTAACCACTTACCATCAGGTGGTCCTTCTGCTCGTTTGCCATCCGTTATCCATAAAAAAAAAAAAAAAGAGAAGTGTACCATAATATAACTTCAGTTTTGTAACTTATACAAAAAGGTAAAAGTTAAAAATTTCGGAATGTAAAGTAAGAATTTAAAACATTTGTTCATAAAATGTTTGACACTACTTATAGGGTGGTCCCTGCTTGGAGGGTAGTCTCCCGCGTCAGTGTCGGGGTTAAATCTAATTTTTCCCCCGCTAATGCTCGCCCGCCTGCCCTCGCTCAAGGTTGAGTGAGCGCGAAAATTGTAACTTCACAGGCGAGGATTCTGAAATTGGAGCTTTTAATGTGTGAATGCGATGGAATGCGGACGCTGTGGTTTACACTTTACTGAACATTTCTTATCTTATTTCGATCAAATTTAAATATTGTTTTAAAAATAAATTATATTAACATTGTGATCACTTTAATAGATATAATATGATACGATATTACGTGGCATACATTACTCCATTGTTTCGAAGTTTATTATACCGAACGAAATTTAATTATAAAATTATAATATGGTTATTAACTTCAGAATCGATTGCACGATAGACGTAGTATTAACACGATAAAGCTAATTATTATAAAATATATAGCATTCTGCTTATGAAGTTAATAAAATATTTAAATATAAATCTGAGATTCATTTTCATTTTCTGTGTTATGATATAAGGAGGAGTGTGAACGAGATATACCTTAGTATATATAGATTTTTTATTGTTGCTTGTATGTTAATGCAGACATGTGATCCATACTTTTTTCCATAATATTTTCTTCTAAATATAATTAATATTATATTTAGTGAGTGACGAAATAGAGAGGATATCGGACAGTGGGAGCAATCGTTAATGCGCATTTTAAAGAGGCCCCTTAAGCCAACACTTGGGTCGCAAGTCCCAGGCGCTGCCTCGAGCTACTTTCTCTGAAACGCGATGGGCCAGGTTACGAATGGTAAACCCATGGATTGCAAAGGAGTTTCTCATTTTTCCATTACTCATATTTAAAAGTATTGTATATTATGTATTTACCTCCAGTCACCTTACTTTTAAGTAAGGGTAATGGAATGTAAAAAATAAATATTAATATTCCCAAGAGGGTATTCTAAACGCACAATACAACTCTATCGTTTGCAATACAAAATTATTTTTTCAATACACACGATGTCTTTTAAAAAAATATTTTGGTCACACTATTTTTATTAATTTCTTACAAATATGTACAATCATTTTTTTTAATAAACATATGAAATATAGTTTAAAAGTAACATTTTAAAAGTAAACGTGGTATCTATTTCATATAGAAATGTACGTGTAGAACTGGTACAGACATGCGGATTGAATCATTGATTCCTGCGGCTTTTCGCCCGCGGTCGACGTTTGATAAATCATTGAAATGCCGTACGTTTGTTGCATTGAGTATGTTTTTGATCTCTTGCTACATTTGACATGTTGGATGAACGTTTACTTTGACATGAATCGGCAATAGTGAAAGCCAATATTTGTTTTGCAATGAGTTATACAAATTAACACTTGTAATTATAAAATTCGTGTTATGTATGCCGACAAAATAAATTACAACTCAGTAATTAATATGACAAGCTTCGTAAGTATGTTTCTTTAATATAACTGCTATGTATTTAGTTTTCCAAAAGAAGGTAGATAGTGAGAAAATAAGTATTTGCCAATAAATTTAATCTATGTATTTCATAATATATAAAATAAGATATAAATAAGCTTGAACTTGTGTATAACATTGTGTTAGGAAGAAAAAATACAAGAATTAATATAGAATACAGTTAGTGAAATACATTTTTGCATTCACTGTACGTAGACTGGCTTTCCGTAGCGTCTACGCCACGCCTTCATTATTTCGCATCACGTCCGGGATCACGACCAGTGGCGGTTATTGATTGAAGGACGAAGCCTGTTGTATCTGTAATTAACTTGTCAATTATGTTTTTTTCAGTCAAATTATTGATATTTTGCTCATGAATAAACATTTCATCAATCTCATAATTTTTGTATTTCATTTCTCTTGTTCAAACAAAGTGATAAATTAGTACGAAAAACAATTAATGATTTTCCAAAGTGTAATCTGAATATTCCTTCATCTTTATTTAGTCTAACCAAACTGTGGCAAGATAACTTACCATATCCTTACTTATATTATAAATGCGAAAGTAACTCTGTCTGTCTGTCTGTTACGCTTTCACGCCTAAGCCAATGAACCGATTTTGATGAAATTCAGTATAAAGGTAGAACGGAACTTTTAAAAAACGGAACTTTGAAAAAATTTTTATAAAAAAAATATTTTTATTTTTTATACTTTTTTTTTTCTAGACCTTGGGAAAGACTATAGGCTACTCCTTACACGTCGCGCGATATAACCGATTTCCACGCGGGCGAAGCCGCGGGCGGAAAGCTAGTAATGTACTCGTATATACGTCAAATTGTAATAAAAACGATGAGTATGTAAAATGAATCCCAAGAGCTAATTTATGACTGGACTCTAATAAATTTTTTGTAAATAAGCTTTATGAAAGTGTTTTATTTACTTTCAGTTCATATTTGTCGACTGTGTTTTTTGTTTGGGACTTTGAGAGTTAATTTGCTTTATTATTTGCTATAAACACAAAGTTTTTCATGAATTTAAAATGTTTTTTAATGTGAACAGTTTTACGTTAGTTAGTCATACATTTTATGATTACAATATTTTAGGTTAATGCATTTAGGTTATGAAAGTCCACTCCTAATTTAATTATTACTGAGTGGTTCCTTGAAACTGTTATAACAGATTTTTTCTACTAAGCATTAATTTTTTTACACAAGGAAAATTTTGTGGGCATCGCGCAGTGTTTGTCTATGACGCAGTGTTTATGTTTGTCTATAAAGAACGAGTTGCTGTGGGTGCGATTCCCACTTGGGGGAATATATTTAAATGATCTCATTTTCCTACTCTAGTAAGACAAAGCGCAGCGTTGAGTTCCGCCACTTAACATGTTGTCTCGAATTTGGTTGGAAAGTGGTTGGATTGTCTTGATACTAGGTTGTTTAACTACCCTACCTTTTTTTAGCAGTTCTCTATGCGAGAATGAAACTGCTAAAAAAAAGAAAACTTTTCTACAATTATTTTATACTAAATCTTTTTAAAAAGTAATATTTTTTTTAAAAAGTAATAGTATTATTTTATATCAATTAATAATACTTAAATCCTTACTTTAATATTAATCTTAAGTATTACATTTCAAAAGTTTGTTCCTACGCTATAGGTTAAAGTTAGACTTAGAACTTTCAACAAATCCATTTATTTAATAGCTTTATTTGTGAACGTTCTATTATCAAACGAAATCTCAAATTAAATTTCAATCCTCCGTACCATTTTCCCTCTGGTTATAATTTAATGTGCGGACAAAAGAGAAATCCATAAAGTGTAATGGGGAAAATTCCACGGGCGTCGAACCGTCCAGATTTATTTCAGTGGGCATATTTAACGATCGTAGATCTTAAGGCTTATTGCTTTTAAGCTTAACACTGATTGCTTGGATTGTCTTTGTGGTTGTATTCTATATTAACCTAAATTGTGTAGGTTTATTATTAAAATAACTTCTAATTGGCTGAGATTTAAATTTATATAAATATATAACTAACGCGTTAAGCAAGAAAATAATAATTCATTTTTTTTTCGTTTAACAGAACTAAACGTAACTTTGGCTGTGAGATTGTCTTCAATATAATTCAAGCACATTTTAAAACTAAAAAAGTATGAGTAGCGAATAAATTTGTGATTTAAAAGGTTTTAGAGTCACTTGTCGTTTATTCTTTTTTCCTCGTATTCTGACTAGCACACTTATTTATGAGGATAGACTTTATCTTCTATAAATTATCAATATATTGTCCTGCAGATAATCTAGTGATTATCAAAACTATATAGATACTAGCTTTCCGCCCGCGGCTTCGCCCGCGTGGAATTCGGTTATATGCCGCAACTTGGTAATAGCCTATAGTCTTTCCCAAGATCTAGACTATTTGTCAAAAGTGGATTCGGTGTGAAAGTTGTAAACATTTGAACTATCTTACATGATTTTATGTTTGACAGTAAGGAACTTCCATACAAACTTTCATCCCCTATTTCAACCACTTCTACCATTTTTTTTGCAATAAAAAGTATCCTATGTCCTTTCCGAAGTTCAGTTCTATCTCCATACCGAATTTTATCAAAATCGGTTCCATGGTTTAGGCGTGAAAGCGTAACAGACAGACAGACAGAGTTACTTTCGCATTTATAATATTAGTAAGGATATACATATATCCTAGCTATACCTGATGGTAACTATTGCCATATATACTACAAGTAGATTAACAGAGTTAATCTGACTGGAATCAAAACATAGTCTGTACGTGTCATATACCGAAATCTATTTAAGCTAAATATTTAATCTATATTAATACCATTAACCTAGATAAATACGCCATATTATGTTCTTTTTCTTTAAAATACTGTAATATAATAAATAACATTGCAAATGGAAACATCCAATGGTTAATATTTTTTATGATACTTCCCTACGTTTTAGTACATGTCGAAACTAACGTTTGATGGTCTCGTAAAATACCCGGCCTTAGACCGCCACGCCCGCGCTTCTTCGTACATTCATAATAGGGGTTGCAATACCCCATAATCTAAAGACAATAGACACGCCCTGGGGTGTGAGAAACAGCTTTAAATGCAAATAAACTCACTGAAAGGTTTCTATTTATTACAATTAATCCCTTAAACCTTTAATATAAATCAATATTATAATTAAGGTGACAATCGATCATTCTTTAAAAAAACGCACACACACAAAACGAAATATTTTCTTTTCTATATTTATCTACATACTTAATTGGGATTTTCAATAGCGGTAATGTTATTGTTCTTTTTTTCAGATTTAACACTGTCTCTGTTATATCTATATATAAATATGTAGTCATATAAAACATTATATAATATGAAATATAAATAATATATACAAAAAATATTACTATAAAATATTAATATTACTAAAAACAAAAAGTAAATAGTAGTTAAAATATAAAAAATATTAATATTACTATTGCACAGTATAATAAATTTAAGGCCTGAAATCCTTCATTTTATAGCTATTTTTCGTTCTTTTATATATGAATTTTTTGTTTGAAATATTTACAACAAAAATTTAAAGTGAGTAAATATTAATAATGTAAGCTTACTTAACTTTATCTCCTGCAATAGTCATTTCCCTTATAGGAGAAGATATTTAAGCAACTCAGCGATTACGTAGTCAAGTAATAAAGTAGCATTAAAATTGAACTGACACTTTGCTATTCTCGAGTCTTATTATTTTCTCGTAGGTATATTAAAATGTTTTTTAAGATAGTTGGAAGTAAATGAATAGACATTTTTTTTAGCTTCACGCTGTATCCCGCATATAGCAGGGTAGGCAGAGGGAACCTAGTGTTAAGACACTCCGTTCCCTATTTTCCGTCGAGTTGGGGCATTGCATGTTGAGTGGCGGAACTCATCGCCGCGCTTTGTCTAGTTAACAAACCCAGGAAATGAAACATTTCGTGGAGTGGGGAATCGTACCCACAACCTGTCGCGTTTACAGACACCCTTGTGCCTCTCCGTAACGACAGGTCTTAGATATTAATCAAATTGTTATTTACAAGTCAAAATTGATTTTCAAAATATATTAAAACGTTTTTAAGCTTAAGAGTTCTGTATTAGTAAGATTACTCAAGAAACATATATGTACGAGCATTCTAGAAGCACACATTTATAAATCGGACAACATCGTTAACGATTAATGCGAGAAGTGTTTGTTCTTCGTTGACTTGATGTGAAATATTGTAGGGTAAAAATTTACTGCCCATATTTACATCCACGACTACGACTGGAAATGTGACAATTAATTATTATTTAATCACTGTACACGTATTTTTATATAGGTCCTCGACATCGACTGGCAGTCGGATATTTGAAAATGAACGTGATATTTATAAGTTATAATCTCTAAAAGTCTGGTTATATTAATTATTTATCAATGATAAAAATGATTGTCATAGTAGAGCAAAAAATATATATATTTTTTGCTTTATATAAATATATATAATAATTTAAAAAAATTAATACTTTTTTAAATATAATTTAAAAAAGTACAAGCAGACATTGTCACACTACACCATAATAATTATGAATCAACGGTATATAAATATTGTTTATGTTTATTTCATATGTTAAGTGTCACTTTTTCTCAGTACTTGTTTGATATTTTGTAATGACTACGATTTAAAACATAGGTCAACGAACTTCCTATCTTCTGGTTATTCTTAAATACTAGTTAGTTAGGTTTTATTTTAGTGTTATGCGTCAGCTAAGTAGAAAATCGCGTGTTTGCTTATAAGCAAGCGTCTGGCTTTACCGTTCAGGTCGATAAAAGCAGATGTACCTAAAATCATATACATAAGAGGTAGATTCGCATATTATAATATTACTTATTCTTTAAATCCAAAGAACATCTTACAATTAGCATTTTACTGTTATTCTTTAATAGACGATCTAGTACTACTTGAATAATTTAAAAAAATGTTACATTAATTAAGCAGTACTGAAGATCTATTGAAAATACAAAAATAAAATATATAAATAAATGGTAATATATTATGTGCTTAAACACACACACACACACACATACACACTCACTCACACACACACTCAACACACACACAAGGCAAGTATTACTTATAAATATAGTTATTCTTTATTTTTCAATTTTTTTGTTTCATGTTACATATATTTCTATTGACTTTTTTTTTTGTTAATTTATTCTTGTATGCTAATCAGGGAAGTCACTAGCTCCTATAACACAGTGTATACTTATTTTAGGAGTTAGTAAGCCCTTAAATGTCATATTTATTATGGTCAATAAAGAATTTATTTATTATTATTAATAGCGAGTACCATATTTTACGGATGTGTTAGATACCTTTAAATAAATGTAATCCGGCTAAATTAAGGCAAATAATTTTAGCTGCCCTTTCAGCTGCCAAGCTGTACGTGGATATTGTGGAGGCGTATATTAAGCTTATTTAACATGACATTTACTTTATACGGATATTTATGAAATAACTAAACAGCATAATTTGCTGGTTAGACGACAACACGTCCAATTTAATATAATTCGCAGTTTCTGAGTTTGTGTACGTAATTTTATATAATATAATATGTAATATTAAATGCAGTAACCGTCTAAACTACTGAATAATTTGTTCTCGCGTACACCCATATACGTTCAAGCGCTATAGCTAGCTATGATTTAGCTAGTTCATATAAAATATACAGCTTAAGTGCTTACTTACACATCAATCGGTAAATACATTAATAAACTGTGAGTGTACATATTATAACAATGGACTGAGTGAGTGAGTATATATATATTTTTCAAAACAATAAATACTAATATCTATACGTGGAATACAGGATTCCACAACAGAAGGAAATAAAAAAATCGATTATAACAGTAGTGTTTGTATTACATACAGCAAAGAAAACAGGAGCTTTCTTTAGCAATTTTTGCTCTTGTTTTACATGAAGCCTGTATGAATTGATATCACGCTTACAAACAGCACTAAATACAATCATAAATTTCATAGAAACAAGGAACAGACAGGTATGTCTATTTATATAACAAGTGTGGGGAATCGATTGACAGAGTCAATGTTGGCTGCCTCACGCCCCGACCGCTTCGTTAACCGACCGTGTTGCTTCGACGCCATTTACCGTACATTATGTGCTATCACAATGAGCACTTGTAAAAATCATGATATAAATTTATTTCAATAATTCACTATATTATTAAATCGTAAAAATGATAAAAAGCTCCTTCACACTTTTTCCCACATACCAGAAAGACCGATAGAACCTACAGTGTCGAGACAGTCCACTACAAAAATATTATTATGTTCAATATCTCATATTATTTCCGACAGCTACATAGTTATTTTTAAATAAACATCATTAGGCTTATTACCGTCGAGCTGTAATATTGGCACAAAATATACAATTTTCGAGAAAGCGCGCTTGATGAGGTCGCGGGAACGTGAGGCAACTGCCGCTCGTGAGGCATGCATGAAATATTAATATTCGAACTCGATGTTTTGATGAAGTGACGTTGAACTAGTTGAACTAGCTATTGTTATTATGTCTATATGGCTTATTTAATTACTTAACAAAATAAATTAGTTCCTAGAAATTTTATAAATTATCGCTTTCTATACTAATTAAGCCTAATTAAAAAGAAGAATCACGCTTTATACCCAAAATGCTATCTATGGACATAGATCTAAAACATTATTCCTGTGCATCATTTTCGTAAGAAGTTGACTAAAAATTTCTTTTACAAATTAACTATTAAAACGATTATATTATTCCTAACAAAGATAACTTATGTCATAATGTCATTGACCTGTGATTTTATAATTATTTTTATAATTATTACCAGTGTTATTACTTTAAAATTTGGTTGAATAGATCGCTAAAATTATAAGCTTTTAAAAAATATACTAAATATTGAGCAAAATTTTTGGATAACATCAATTACCATTTATATTATAAGTTCGTTTGGTGGTAGGAGGTTCGTCCTCCGTCTGGCTCGCGAGCACTATCATGTCAAAGACGAACCGCCAAATATCTTATGATGTGTTCCGGTTCGATGGCATGTAAGCCAGGCTTTCCTCTTTCCCACCTATCCTTTCCCCAAAATCTGGTAGTTCCGATAGCGGACTACTACATTGTCCTCCCCTTCTGTCTGTATCCTCTAGGTTGGCAACGCATCTAGAACATCTCTGGTGTTGTAGATGGTCATGGGCAAAGGTAGCCACTTACCATCAGGTGGTCCTTTTGCTCGTTTGCCATCCGTTATCCATTAAAAAAAAAAAAAAAAAAATATTATAAGTAAAACAGGTGCAAACTTAAAAAAATCACAACTGTTACTGTTACATAACGTGTCTTAACATTATTTTTTTAACAACTTTGCTATATATGTTATTTAAAACATGTTTCCTAATATTTTTTAATAAGTTCTGGTGTCATAGTTGAGTTAAAACGTGTGTTAAGGGGCGTTATTTCTTCTTTGTCCTTTTTTTACTCTGATCTTGAGGCTCATGTTTGTAGGGAAAATTAGAAAGTCTTAGCTCCTAGTTAGATTGCTTCTCGTGCATTCATACATTACCCACAGTTGCGGCTTGTATAAAGGGTTGTCAATCACACCCCTGATGAATAGATGAACTAAATTTTGAAGTATTTTTATATCATTATTGCGTATAGTGTATTTATGTTGATTTTTCTGTTACTATTTTAAGTAATTAAAATCAAAATCAAAATCAAAATATTCTTTATTCAAATAGGCTATTACAAGCAATTTTGAATCGACAATTTACAAAAGATGTTAGGAGTGTCAGTCCTAACGGAAGCTACCACTTTCTCGGAAGGCAGTTCTGTTGAGAAGAGCTGCCTGCTTTTTATTTTTGATTTCTGATTGAGACCTAGAAACCACCTGTTTACATACCTATTTTTTTTTTATGAATAACGGATGGCAAACGAGCAAAAGGACCACCTGATGGTAAGTGGTTACCTTCGCCCATGAACATCTACAACATCAGAGATGTTGTAGATGCGTTGCCAACCTAGAGGATACGGATGAAGGGGAGGACAATGTAGTAGTCCGCTGTCGGAACCACCACATTTTGGGGAAAAGATGGGTGGGAAAGGGGAAAACCTGGCTTACATGCCATGGAACCGGAACAATCATAAGATGTTTGGCGGTTCGTTTTTTGACGTGATAGTGGTCGCGAGCCAGACGGAGGACGAACCTCCTGCCACCAAATCTTTATTCTTTTAAAATATCATTCTTTCTAGCATTTTGTGATATAGTAACTTAAGTGACTGTAGAAGAATTTCAACATACGTATGTATGTTTATAATTATGTTTTTTGTTGTGTTTATATCAATAAAATTTATCATACAGAATTTATTTTCGTAATAACCACAATAGTCATAGAGTTATAGGGAATATAATTCTGATTTTTTTTGTACAAAGTAACTTTTTTGGTTTAGTATTTAATAATATTCAGCTTGTTCGTTAATATTCCTTAGTAGTCTGTTAACATTTCGCTTTAGTAAATAAGTGTTCATTTTAATAAATAATAAAGAAAATAAAATATGTACTTTGTAAAGAGTTTTTAATTACATCACTTTTGAATGAACATTTTAAATAGCTTCTATAAAAGGAAGTTGGATGAGTTATGAATTTGCAAAAGTTTCCTTTATAACATAAAAGGTATTATTTTTAACTGAATCATAAATCTATGAACGACAGAGTTCACTTCAGATATTAATAAAAAAACAAATAAAAATATGCTACCAACGGCAGGCTGGCTGGGTCACTGCAATACCGATTGAAACCAATAGTCATAACTTTTGAATTCGTTTCTACATATAAAGACAAATGTACACAAATAAAAGTTAAGGTTATGTAATTATTGTAGTTACAATAATTCAATGTACATTTTATAATTCAATAGGTATATCTTTTTTTAGCTTCATGCTGTATCTCGCTCGTAGCAGGGTAGGTAGAGGGAACTAGAGAACCTTGTGTTAAGAAACTCCGTTCTCTTTTAATATTTCCATTCACCACTTTCTGCCGAATTGAGGCATTGTGGCGGAACTCAACGCCGCGCTTTGCCTTGTTACCAGAGTGAGGAAATGAAAATACTATATATTATTTAGTATTTTCATTTCCTGGAGTGGGAATCGAACCTCCAACCTGTCGCGTTTACTGTTGCACGCTTGTGCCTCTACACTACAACATGCTGCTGCAAAAATATCAATGTGTGATGAAATTGGAGTAAAATATCAATTGGGTTCATATATCAATAACAGAAGCGAAAAACCGCTGAGTAAATTTTTTGTCTATCTATCTGTCTGTCTGTTAATTTGTGAAAATAACTATTGGATAGAAACGGTATGGTATATAGTTTTAAGACAATACATAAATAAGAATCCGCGCCTCTTAGAAACTGTACAAGCGTTTTGACCGCTAAGCCATGTGTTCTTAAGCTGCGTCGAAATTTTTATACAATTCCAATAAAATAGAATTCCAATAAATATAAAGCAAGATTATAACACTATCGACCAGGAATTGTAAACTAGCCCGTAAATAGTAGTGATAAAAATAATCACCCCATTAAAATTATTAATGTGAAAGTTGAGATGGTAGTATATTTACATGACAATTTTAATCGATAACTCTAAAACTTCTAGTAATAGCTCCCGATCCGACAAACTGAAACCAGGTGGAAAAATGTTATTGTATAGGACTATAAAATAAAAGCAAATTTCTCTTGGATAAAATTTATTTAGAAAAAAACACATTTATATATTTAAAGAAAATCTCATATTGATTAAAAAATCTATAGTTATGGGATCTTTAATAATAATATATATAAATATACTGAAATTTAAGTTCAATAATATATATGTATTTTTATATATTGCTAAATCTGTATTGTATAATGTACCTGTACTATTTAAATTAAATTTTACATTACACTATATAACAATTATATACTAATAATTTTTTCATGAGAGCCATAAATACTGTCAATTTCTTATAGATAGGCAACATAAACCAATGATCAGTAGTAATCATAACAATAACTATACCACTAAGAATGTAAATATGGAAGCTTACGTTTTTTTTTAGCTTCACGCTGTATCCCGCACATTGCAGGGTAGGTAATACTTGCAAGATTTGATAAGACGTGGCGAAAATTTTGTTGCAATAATCAAATAAGGCATTTAAATGAAAATAAGTAAGTAATACTGTGTTTAACGCGAACAAACCCGCGGACACCGCTAGTATAAAAATAAAGTGTTTCATTTCAAAGATACAATTATAGGCAACTAATTTATCTTCTTTTATATGACATTAACAGCTACTTGCCCTGTTTTGACAAAATTCTCTATTGTTTTTACCTCTAAGGTAAAAAAGAGGTTCTTTTACTTGTTTTTCTTACCCACAAACCTGCTAAAAGGTTCAATATAATAAACAATACATTTAATTCTCATAAGTATTTAGAAAAAATTACAAATGAAAATTATAGTATTTTAATAAAGTATTGAATGTAATCGGATTACATGAGAGCTGTATCGAATAGTTAGTTTTGGCTATGTTCCCAATTGATAGCAGATGCTCATAGAGCTCCCTGAAAGTTATATAATGCAAATATCTTTTCGAAAGATAAGCAGTAATTGTATAACTTGAATCACAAAAATAATAATCTCATACGTATAATTAAAAAAACATAATGAATGTTTTTTAAAAGTATACAATTCATTACAGACTCTACATTTGTGTCGATTAAGTTTTCATCTTCGCAATATTTTCATATTCTAAATGCGCAAAGCGAAATATTATTTCTATTTTTATTTGTTTCATTTTTAGCCTGTAAAAATTTTACACTATCTTATGAGCTCTTTGACAGTACCACTGCATGTATAATGCAAGAGAAATGAAACTGTTTGCTCAAGGTTGTTTTATTGCAGGCTTCCATCTAATGTCAGTTTTAAAAGTTCATGAACATTAAAATATGTTGGTACATTTCAGCACGCCTTTCGCGTAGCAATTTAAAAACTTTCTAAGAGATAAAATGTAAGAAATATTACGCTTATAACTGTTGTTAGAGTTTTCAAGTATGAAAGAGTAAAGTTGGATTTCATATTGTTATGTATTTTCTTAGCTACTACGTTTTGGGGAAAGGATGGGTGGGAATGGGAAAACCTGGCTTATATGCCATCGAACCGGAACACATCATAAGATATTTGGCGGTTCGTCTTAAAACAACAATATCAACAATATACATTTGTCACAGTTTAGTCTACACGATTATTTCAAGTATAATATATACTTTTTGGTTTTATAATAGAAATGAGGTATCTCGTTATACCATAACAGATCTTAAGTAATAAAAATTTATTACATCTCACGATTTCTTAAATCTCACTCTTTAATCTACCTTGAAAGCTTTAAATTTATTGGCTGCTTTTAATTAAAACTTTGGTAAATCTCATCAAACTCGAATCATACCAGGTAAAGGATTATAAAATTTATAGGTATTAAGGTGATTTAAATATTTCGAAATATAAATTACTTTAAGGCTTAAAATATATTCCTATTGATATATATATGTTACATTTACTAAAAAGGAATTATAAATTGTGGTAAGCAATAAAAATAAATCCTTTTTAAGAAAAATGTATATATTTCACAGGTTTTCAACAGCTTCTAACTTCGATTGCTATTTTTTATTAAAAATAGCAAAAAGAAAAAAGCGAAAGTAAACCAGCAAGTAAAAGTTTACATTGCCAAGTTCACTTCTACTTGGACCATTATACAATTATTTAGCGCCAGATGTGATAATCATATTTCATGTAACATGTTTGCAGAGCGGGATAAAATGGATTACATATATTTATCAAAAAGATGGGTTTTCAGTTTTTTTGCAACCATTCGTATATTATTTATGTTAGAATATATTTTATTATTAGAAGCTTTACAATTATGAGCAAAGTTAAATATTTAGGGACTTTAATTAAATTTACGCAGGTTGTAGGGGCGGTTGATTAAAAAGGAAAATTTCTCGCCGCTCTTGTCACGGAATTAAAGAAATTACGTTGAGCCCGCGTTCGACAGCTACCATTTGCTCGTTCTAACAATTGTACCTGTTATCTTCAGATTTTACTTGGCATTAAGGGGATAAAAGGTGATTTGCACTTGGAATATTACTGTGACAAGCTGCTTTATTTGGAAGTTGTTTTGGTATTTATATGAATACTCAGCATACTATGCTTAAAATTCGGGTCGAATATTAAGAACGGACGCTCTTGACACTAGGTTCTCTCTGTTCACTTCGGTATGCGCAGAAAGCTATGAAGCTGAAAATAATAAAAAATAAACACTTTCAACTTCTAAATTGAGCTTAAAAATACATTATACTGCGCTGTATCGGTTTGGAGTGTACAACTGAATTTCAGTCAATACCACAAATTGTATACAGGTTGCTATTTTAGTTTATAACCATTTTTTTCTGCATTCATTATAGTATTATCTTAAAAGTGATGTGCCAACTAAATATAAATTAGATATTATGTGTTTTAGTATAAAGGTTTACATTTTGTTTTTGTTTGGTGGTAGAAGGTTCGTCCTCCGTCTGGCTCGCGACCACTATCATGTCAAAGACGAACCGCCAAATATCTTATGATGTGTTCCGGTTCGATGGCATGTAAGCCAGGTTTTCCCCTATCCCACCCATCCTTTCCCCAAAATGTAGTGGTTCCGATAGCGGACTACTACATTGTCCTCCCCTTCCATCTGTATCCTCTAGGTTGGCAACGCATCTACAACGCCTCTGGTGTTGTAGATGTTCAAGGCCGAAGGTAACCACTTACCATCAGGTGGTCCTTCTGCTCGTTTGCCATCAGTTATCCATAAAAAAAAAAAAAAAAACATGAATAAATTACGTAGTTTATACTATCCACAATAATATTTAATGCCATAGTTAAATCTTCTGTGTAACGAAATTAAGTTTTACATTTCAAAAGTTCAGCGGCGATTACGCAACGTTAACTACGGTTTAAGCGCCCTCTATACGAACAAAAGGATTCTTGGACCACAAACTTTCTATAGAGCTGTTGATAGACGCCTATTGTACAGGCATTTCGCATCCTCGCATCTCTTTCAATTGCAATACATGAGTGAAATTTATGACGCGTAAAACGTCGAGTGTTGTGTATTGTTTATATTTTGTAAAAATTAAATTACACAATCATTGTTATTAAGGATCATATTTCTATTGATTTATTGATATTGTTTCGAAGCACCATTAGTTTTCTATAAATTCATAGACAAGTTTTAAAAAAAAATTTTTTTTTGTACGTAACTGGACATGATGTCTTGTTTTGTACAATGTTTTCTCTTCAAATATAAAATATGTTTTTGGTCATATAGCAGGGTAGACAGAGGGACACGCCGCGCTTTGCCGTGTTACCAAACCCAGGAAATGAAAAATTCCAATTCCTGGTGTGGGAATCGAACCCACAACCTATCGCGTATTCTAGTCGCGCCCTTCTACCTCTGCGCCACGACAGGTGTTATTGGTCATGATGTCTTAAAAATTAACACACTTCCCAAAATTGGAAAATAAAAGGATTATAAACATAACGATTTCCGAATATCCGGGCCTTGTTAGGCCTCTTTATATTACAGGTAACATAAAATGTCTGTACGTAACGCAATCGATCTGAACCATTTTCTGTAATATAAACAGAGAGCGTTCAAAGCTATTTAATAGGAACACGAGTAGAGTACACCAAATTTCTATTTACACGAGGCCTGTAGGTTCCGCTGTATGGATTATTATCCCCCAACAGCCCTGCGGCGCCCTAAGCGTTCTCAACTGAAGGACACGCAGTACTTGAGCGCTGTGATTCCCTGTTAGCTGGTTCTGCGTTGAGCTTTTTAATTAAACCTAGTAATAACTCGGGGGAACGTAAACTGTTCGTGTTTACACTGAAATTGCAATTAATTTATAACGTCTTATTTGATAAAATGTTTACGTCTTATATTATATGTCTAAAATGAGTAATTTGGCAGCAATGAGCATTTTATACCATTACCTTCCTTTGAAGAACTTATATATTATAGTGTATAAATAAAGTGAAAAGGAATTTGCTTGTATAATTAGAGTATCTAACCAAACTTTTTAATAATCCCGATTATACAAAAACTTTAATTATAATAGGAATTTTTCCTCACCAACAATATAAGCGAAATGAGTTGATCCTCCCAAATATTATATGAGCGGAATTTATAAAATGCACTTAGCTTTACCCGCATCCTCGCTATTTATTCGCTTTACTTAACATTTCATAAACCACATGCTAACATGTTTTATACTAAACATATCAAGGTTATATCTCCATGCATTAATTATAATATTATTAATGTGCTTTTATTAGCTTCAAAGTACTCATTTCTCTTTACAGTACCGACATACGGGACGACCGGGATAGCGATAAAATTCTTTTAAATGTGTTTTTTTTTTAATTTTGAACTGTTTTGTAGTATATAGGTAATGGGTAGATACAACTTTTCCTTATTAAAAAGTTGTTAATTACAGACAATATTATTTAAAATAAAAAAAACCTTTTCATAAGCAATATAATAACTATTGATACGGCTAACTTATGTAAGAAGTATATTACGTGCAAGGTCGAGTACCTGCAGGTCATGAACTAAATGTACCCGGGGAGCTTTCAATTTACATATGCAATTAAAGTTTGGAGTATAGTTCACAGAATAACCACTGAAAATACAAAGCCCACTGCAAACAAAAAGGTATTGTTCATGAAATATATATCAAATAAGGCTTGTAACATATCGTTCTACTTAATTAATCTATCAATTTAAACGTTTTTACAGTTTCAGTTTTAAATTAAATTAATATTTAAATATCTGCTGTCTTGTCGATAGAAATTATTTATGTTTTATGCGCTTGTAATTATTATTTTTTTGTAATTTTATAAGATAAACTATTTATCGCACACAATTTCATTCCCATTGACGTTATGATTCTGATTATTTTGTTTTCTACGTTTGTTTTCTATTTCGAATACTGTTTCTTTCTGTAGTTTTTTTAGGAAATCTCTCAGTTCTTGCCAAAACTCCCCAAGACCATACCCAATATTGATGAACACATTCTTTTTGTTTTATGTAGGCCATAATAAACAGTCATTATGGATTATTACAGAAGAAATATATACGATAACAAAACTTAACGAGCTGTGTTGAATATTTATGAATTTCATAGAGTGGCGTTTTTATTTTTGGTAAATACTCAAACTGGCCACAAATAATTCTGAAAATTTGTAAAATATATAAAAAATATATAAAAGAAATATTGAAGCCTACGAAAAAGAATCCCGATAAAGACGAGGAAGTATATCATAAAAATATAGAAATATCAAGTTTCTACATAAAAGATTTAAGAAGAATATGAATTGGGTCAGCTCATATGCTTGTCGTAGCAAGGAAACATTAAGAGAACCGCGTGTCTTAAGGCTAGAATTTCTCTGCTTACCCTCCTATGTGCGGTATACAGCGTGAAGGTATCAAATAATACTTGTTAAAGGAACCAATATTTTACATAATAGAGATTTTATCTGTCGGTTTATGCGTCAATCATACTAAAATTACTATTGGAAAGAAATGACTAAATTTTTGGCATGGTATTTGCATAGAGAAACTAAACTAAATATCTTTTATTTTAATGTTCAATACAGTTACCGTAGGAAATATAAAAAAAGATAGTAAAATTTAATTTTACAGTAAAACTTCGATTGTTCGATCTTCTACATTCTTTTCCAATTCTAATTAATGTAGCCATTATAAGAACAATAAGTAGAAACAGATTATACGAATTCATAAGAAGCATAAAAAAAATTCGTGCCGTCAGTTATTATATATATATATATATATATATATATATATATATATATATATATATGTATTTTACAAAAAATACTATTAAATATACAGAGATATACTTTTATTAATATTTTATCATTTTTACAACAATAAAGTACACATGTATAACATAGACCGAAAGAGGGAGACTATAACATGCTAGTAAATCGTCATTTTGTACGAGGTTTATGAATATATAATTAAGGGATCTATGAAGCTACACAGTTTCATGTTTAATATGTTTCTAAAATGAAGTGCTAGATATGCAGTCACATGAATAGCAACATGAACTGTACAATAATTTCAGTAGCACAACTCGTGTACCGTAAAGATAGCGTTGCGTGTTGCATTCTAATGTATAACCATTTAATATTGCTAAGTACTATTTGCAGAACTCACGAGTAAAATATATTTGATAAGGAACATCTCTAAAGATTCTATTTTTTTAAATATTTACAAAGAATATAGTTGCTTGAAACTAAATATATTTTTTATTTACCTATTACATACATTATATTATATTTTTATCGTAATTGGCTCTATTTTGGATTAAATTGTCTTTTTAAAAAAATAGTAGATTATCCATATTCTGTAGAATACATACGTTATCTTAGCAAAAAATGGAAATATAAGGAAAAGAGTGCGAGCTTACTTTAGTCATAATATAAATTTTGTGCATCAAGTCCGCCGAAGAAGTGTTGTGTTTCAAATTTTCCAAGTTAAAGTAGAATTTATTTTGAAGTAGTTTCAATAGGTTTAGTGGCTGGCGTCCGGAAAGCGTACCTCTGCAGTTGATAGATACTCGAGACTGTTTGCAGTATCTAACCCTGCACTCAATGACGGTCCTACACTTTAAACAAATTGCCGAGAACTATCTGATAGAAAGTTTATTTCTTCAGATTTCGAAACGAATTGGGAATGGGATTTAATAGGATTTGGTTTGAAACTCCATTTACAGTTTGCCTCTTTTTCTTGTAGTAAGAATGCTTTTTGCGGAATAATATTTTTTTAATGATTTTTGCTTAGCTAGCTTAGTTTAGTCACATTGACTATTATGAATAATGGTAACGTAGATTATAGGTTTGGGTAATTAGCTATACAAGCATCTGTCCTAGATAAAACATTTGTTAAAAAATCTATAAGCTAAAATTTAATATATTTTCTAAAGCTACAGTTTTTAAGTGATTGATTTGTCTGTCACTTAATTCCATTATCTAAAAACCGTGTAAAGAAGAATACCATGTAACAAGTCTCATTCCATTATCATTCATATGTTATCTGCAAACAAACGTTGTACATTAAAAAGTACGATGAATGTTTGATTAATATTTCACAGAATATTTATTATTTATTAATAACAATAACAATAATGACAGAGTTAATGTTACTAAATATAATTATTGTTTGAATAAATTTGATTAAGTATCTATTGGTTTGTTTGAAGCCCAAAGCTTTTATAGTTAATACAATTATTGGATGAAAACACTGAGGATTTTCATTAAATTCAAACTTTGGAAGCCACTGAACAAACTCAAAATTTATTAGTCCAATCAGTGCACAAGGTTCAAGGAAGGCCTTGTTAAATGTTCTTAGGGATTAATATAATTTGTACGTTAGTACTTCTCATAACTTATGTTCTTATGTGTGTTTCACTTATGTTTAATAAAAAGAAAAATAATTGAACATTTGTTATAAATGAAATTCATTTTCAAACTTCAAAGCAATTTTAATTCATAATTAATTAAAAGGGATTGCTTTTAGACTCTTTTTACAGAAGTGTACGCTCGTTATAGATGAGGTACGGTTACAAACTCCCACTTGGACCATTGAAACTTTTTAATAAAAAATCTATTCATCGTAAATAGTAATTTATGCATTGCACAGGGACGCGCTCTAAATCTTCAACTAAAAATTAAGCAAAGCATTGAATGATTGTTTGTGTATGATTTACAACTGTCCTTGTTTCGGTATTCAATTTCACATATTTATTATTGTTAATGAAAAATACACATGTACCTATTTTATTGTTAAAATTATCTGTATCCTGATTTTATTTACATAGAATAAGAAACCTTAAACCCTGTCCTTTTCCGCTTTTGTATTGTTCTATAACCGGTAGTTTCGCTTGTACGTTTTCTATCAGTCGCACAGTAACGCAATCGTTTTATGTCTATAATTAGATGAAATAATCAAAAATTTTCCAAATTATCGTTATACAAATATTAATCCACAATCATAAATCTGATTTCGAAATAGGCTGGACGAGCTGGTAGTTCACTTTATCCAAAGCACCTTCAAAATGTCACGCTTGACAAATGGCATTGCTAACCAGGTGGCATCGGATAGGTGTGTCATGCGAAATGGATTACTTTATGATTTATGAACGACAGAATAGCATTTCCATTGTCAACAACTAAATGGAATGCTACGTTTGACTGTTGATTGGAAATGCTAATTACAAATCATCATCAAATAGTTGTAAATGTATTTTGACCTCTCATTATTAAAGTAATAATTAACTTTATTACAACAGCCTATTTGTCTAAACTAAGCATATATATAATCATGTTCACATGAGTAAAAGTTATTTCATGAAATGTAAATTACTTTAATTTGTACTAATGACTTTATTTCTGTTAGTGCCTAATATTTTTTTATATTAGAAGATATAAATCTTCGACAAATCTTGTTCTTGTATATTTTAAATTGGTTGTACCGTAAAATATAAATATTGAAACATAAGCATAGAAATATTTTATTATCCTGTGCTGTAAATAAAAATTATACGAACACTTGTACCTACAGCGATGCGACAATCAACACGACAGGTTCCTCGTCAATAATTCGCTTTATAACCGAAGCACCTTCAAAATGTCAGGTTTGACAAATGACATCGCAAACCAGGTGGTTTCGTATGAGGATGTCCTTTGGTGCTCTGATTTATGAAGTGGGAGTTGTGTTAAGATACACGTATTTAATGGATTGCAACCACACTGTTGATTAGAAATCCGGATTGTGCAAGATGATTTTATTATAACAGCAATGGGGATAACTAATGAATAGGAATAAATTATTGTTTTTCATTCACGCACATATCCAGACATAAAGATATAAGTGACACTAACGCGTATATCGTCGTCCGTTGCCTAGTTTTATTTATAAAATTTTCTTGTTAGTCTAGAATTCAACGAATTTTATCTAATTAGGCCAGGTACAAATTTTGTTAATAAAATATAAAAAAAATCTACAGGATAGATTTGAACTATGATGATCAAAAGGAGCTACAATGACGCCTATAACATATTCAATAAAATTAGAAGACTTTTATTTTAATTAATAGTAGCACCTCTTTAGCTCCAAATTAAATTGGGAACATGTCTTAGTAATACTTACCATATACCTATGTAAAATTGCATCATCACAATATATTAGAGTTAATGATGTGAGATTATAGTAAGTTATTTCTAAAGGCAACATTTCTGTATTTTGTGAGTAAATGTTCCTCGAAAGTATTTAAGTTCAATTCTAAGATATTTTAAAGTGTTACTTGCGTATTCTATTCTCTTTTTCTTGTTACTTTGAATGTTTAAACAGAATTTTAGTGTGGGAAGGAAAACGGATAACATAAAATAAACTTATACAATTCTGTAGTATTTAACAGGTTATAAAGGAAAAGGTTTGCCATTCTGTATTTGCATTGAATATGGTGCTTTGATCGTGCCGAATTCAGCCAAGGGCGATGTAATCACGGGCCTTGTTTAAAGATTCAAACAGTTCCTCTCTGCAATTGAAATCGGGGCTAATACCGATTCTAGTTTCAAAAAAAATCTCTAATGTAAAAGGGTCTTATGTAAATTTTATGCATCAATTGAATTTCTGTAGAATAAAGTTAACTTTATAATCTTAAGGTCAGGAATATATGTAAGTGCTCGATTTAGATCGTATGGTAACTAGCTCAATGAATGGGGTCGCGCTCAGTTCACATATTAAATATGCAGTACTTTATAGGTCATTGCTATCAGAATCTTAAGAGATTTATCATTTTCATTTTTTTATTAATTAAAAAAAAACTGTGATTTAATGACTTTCGTGCTTTATTCATTATTTTCAACTATTTGGTACATTTCTAATACCGTATTAACATACATTCTATTTTGCAAGGATTGAAAAATCTACATTGCATATAATTTAAATATGAAGTTAGAATTAGAGACGAGATATAATAAATCTTTTTGACGCTCATTTTAATTAAAGCATGTAATATTCAAAGGCGGCAATAACAAGCCCAATGCAACGCAACTTTGTAAGTTATAGTATGTGCTAGTATGTGCCGTACACATGAACTTGTCAGTATATTTTAGAATACAAGTATGAGACCTAAAAAAAAGGTCACCAGGAAAATGTGGAGCTCAAATTATAATTGAGTTTACAAAAAAACAAGATAAAGAAAGGTGGCGAGCTAAAAACAAATAAAAGATCGCCAGAAAAATGTTAGGTATAAAATTGCAAAATAAACAAGCTGAAACTCCCTAAAAAAAGGTCATCACCAAAATTCAATAACAAAATTACTAAATACCTTCACATATTACATCGGCGTCCCTAAATATACCGGATTCTATAAAAATTACTGGCTTCCCTAAATATATGTAACGACTTCCCTAAATATATACGGGCTTCTCTAAATTTACCGGCTTGCCTAACTAAAACTTTCACCCCTCGCCACTGATACCTATATATTCAAGTGTTTATAATACATTCCAAATTTTAAAAATATATTGTAGTCACTTTAAAATTTTATTCAGCACTTTGTATGAAATCCTTTAACTCAAAATAAACTTGCGAATATGGAAGACCAGCTATGGAATTTCAATTTTAATGTCTAGTTATACCAATAGCAGCTTCACGTTTTTGACTGCATAGCAGTGTACTCAGAGAGAATCTAGTATCAAGATCCGTTTGTCATCATCTACCCGAATATGAGACACTGTGTGTTGAGAGGCGGAACTCGGGCCTTTGTTTTACCAAAATAGAGAAATGAAAGTAATTTATATATGATCACTCCCCCGAGTGAAACTCGAATTCATAACCAATCGGTTTCACAGCCAAACGCAGTCCCACTGCACCAACAACAAGATCCAAAAGTAAATATGCGTGTTACAATAAATAAAAAAAATAAATGTATGTATTGTTAATATATTCAACCCAATACTGTTATAGTAATGAATGTTTTTATCTACTGTACACGAAGAACTTGTTATCCAAACAAAATATTATGGGTATGTTTATATGTTATTGTATGTTTAGTGTTGAGCAACAATTATGCATAGGAATGAAGCAAAGTTATTTGTTAATTTGGTTTCTTTGTTTAGGTTTTATTGTATTTAATTAAAATATTACTCTAGATATATGTACTTGCGCAACATTTTTTTACTTACGGTTAACTAATTGACCTAAAATGTTTGCCATTTACGCCTTATAAGTAAATAGAAAACGTGCCGTGATGACTTCGTTATAAATATTAGCGCTGCCTTTTCTGATATAAATTTAAGTAACCTTTTAGCAAGGTCGTTCGTTTATCTTGCAAATAAGATAAATATCTATGCACCGTTTAAGGTCATGTATATATTTAAACATTAACAAGAACATAAAGTTAAAAGTATAAAGTTCCTGCCGCCAAGAAAAGTACCACAAAAGTAAGAATCTTCTTTTTTTTTTTTTTTTATGGAAACCGGATGGCAAACGAGCAGAAGGACCGCCTGATGGTAAGTGGTTACCTTCGCCCATGAACATCTGCAACACAAGAGATGTACTAGATGCGTTGCCAACCTAGAGGATACAGATGGAAAGGGAGGATAATGTAGTGGTCCGCTATCGGAACCACCACATTTTGGGGAAAGGATGGGTGGGAAAGGGGAAAACCTGGCTTACATGCCATCGAACCGGAACACATCATAAGATATTTAGCGGTTCGTCTTTGACATGATAGTGGTCGCGAGCCAGACGGAGGACGAACCTCCTACCACCAAACGAAGCTCATAGCATAGACAGATATAGATATATACAGATATATGTTGGTCTTTTCGCTCTATAATTTACATTAAACATTAATAATGACAATTCTGAAAGCACTATGCTGATACATAATACGGAGTTCTTTAAAGTTAGCTTTAAAGTGGAAATGACGGAGTCAAAAATTAGTTTAACGTAATCGGAGCAACTCATTCCCTTAGCCTGGAAACTTTTTTATGCAAATCCGGGAAGATGTGACCTGATTTTTAATGATACTGCGCAATCGCTTTGATGAATACTGTACGCGTGTCAAATTTGCATAAAAGGCTCTCGTGAAATGTATATTTTAAAGTTGAAAGTGTTGAACTCGTTTGAGAATAAAACTTTAAATTAATTTATTCCAACTGATATATTGAAGCCACTTGGAACATATTTTTAATTAAATTATGTAATCAAATTATTTTTTTAATATTTTTCAGATTCTATTGCATTATGTTTTGAGATTCATGTTTCATTATAATAATAAAATTCAGACATCAATATAATATGCATAATTAGCGTAGCAAAAGATCTATTACAGTACTATACAGAGTAGTAACAACTGTATTTTTATTTTCTCTGCTCCCAATCCCACAATTCTCACAGGTATATAAATTTAATAAAAAAATACATGGTTGAGGTCTCCCTTACGTTGTTGGAATTTTAATCAATTTTGCGGCCAATAACTGAAGCGGGCTCAACGAGCCGGCCTTCGCAAATTACCGCCTTAAAGTGTTTGCTCCGACTATATTCGTCAGGATAACAGTCTTAAATTAAAAAAGGGGGAATTCGTTTAGGTAATTTGCATAACGGCCCACTTATATTACGGAGCACGTTCGAAAGATGTTGTTTTTACTAAGAGCTCTACCAAGATGCACGTTAAAAATAAACACAATACTACTTATTGTATAAAACATGTTGCTATATCACTATTGAGTACTTAGTATAGAAATAATAAATCTATTTCTACCTTACTGCTATTGGGAAAACATGCAATAAAGTTTATTATGAAATGATCAGATCCTCAATGCTTTCCTTTCAGTATTGAAATATGTAAGTAGCAGCAAATAGCGTTTTAGCCAGTTAGGTAGTGTTTTATATTTTATAGTCCTTTTATTACCTCTGTATGCCTGAGCGGTTTTGTTTCTATGAAAGTTAAAGAAATGTTCTTTCCACCGTCATAAAAAGTACACTTAAAAGCGAGAATAGCGTCTGTTTTATGGTACCAAATAATTATGCGGCAAAAACGAAACATCTCAATATAAAGGTACGCTAAGGGGTTAGTTGGACTTGTTTTGTTAAATTTTCCATTAACAATAAAAGCCTATCAATATATTATGCATATTTATCGTAACTCTTATATATTTTTTTAATAATTATTGTGCAGTGCAAATTCAAATAAATAAATTAATTTCAATGGGATATGACAAAAAAATAAACAGGTTAGTTACGGGCATTGTCTATATTATAATTATTTTCGTTAGTTAACATCTTAAGGAAATCAACATAAAGGGACACCTCAAACTATCTTATTACATGTTGATGCCACTTAACCGACTTAGTTAACCTAGTTAGAACGTCACGCGCGCTTTATAATTAAAATTTTCTTATAATATTCTAAATGGTATTACACTAGATTGCACAGTGTACATATATTACAATCACGAAAATAAGTATACATACATATATATTTATATCATGATGATGGGTGATGTACATTTAATATTTAGGTATGACATATATTAAGTATATCTTAAATTTTACCTATACTTGTTTGTTTGTTTCAGTCCCTTTTGGTTTTTTTGTACACGAAGAACAAGGAGTGACGAAGGAGGACATTAGTGGCAGTCTAACACTCAAGTTCAACGGCAACCATGCGGGGCGGCGCAGGTGGATAGCATGATAGCGCCTGCCACGGCGGCCTGATGGCGCTTGTGCGCCGGATACTAGGTGACGCCCAGGTAATTGGACAATTTCATATGAAATATACGCTGTAATAATATCTACATTTTATATAGCGGCTTCACGCTTTTTCTCATATAGTACGGTAAGTAAAGATAATCTATTGGCAAGAAATTACGCCGCTCTTTGTCTTACCGGAGTGGAGACTTAATAGTAACTATAATCTATCTCCCAAGTGGAAATTGAGCTCGTGATCATTATGTTACTTCATGTTTAAGTTTTGTATTATAGAATTTACTATATGTCATATTTTAGCTTGACAACAGTAATAAAACAATCATACTTATAATGATTATCAATCTATATATGATTACTAGCTTTCCGCCCGCGGAACCTCCCGCGTGAAATTCGGTTAAATCGCGCGATATGATAAGGAGTATCCTATAGTCTTTCCTAAGGTCTAGACTATTTGTCAAAATTGGTTAAGTGGTTTATGTGGCGAAGTTGTAAACAGTTAAACAATCTTACATAATATTACGTTTGACAATAAGGAACTTCCATACAAACTTACATCCCCTATTTCAACCCCCTCTATCAATTTTTTCGCGATAAAAAGTATCCTATGTCCTTTCCCAAGTTTAGTTCTATCTTCATACCGAATTTCATCAAAATCGGTTCAGTAGCTTAGGCGTGAAAGCGTAACAGACAGACAGACAGAATTACTTTCACATTTATAATATTAGTAAGGATATTAGAATAGCGAAAATTCCCAATTATATATGCTTCCATATAGCTTGTAACATGGAACATCATATTATGGAAGAGTAATGACTACCTACATATTATAAGTAATCTCGTCGGTCTCGACAAGGTATTGCTTTAGTCGAGTTTGGGTTGATTAAGGGTTTGTAGAGTTCTCCGACTATTGGGTACTCTGTAATTTATATTCTAGGTACACTAATGTCAAAGTTTCATCGAAGTGTTAACATCGATTACAAACTTTGTTCCAATCAGGTAACCAAGGCTATTGAAGCTATTAAACGTACCGGTTTATACAGTTTCACGTTTAATTATCAGCCATTTGAGATTAAAGAAATTTTAATGTTATCGATAATTAATATCGCAAAGTTATTCATTAAAATATACTAAAAATGATATTTTTACACATAATGTTATATAAAAATACATAATTATAATATCGATATTATATATAACAATTAGAAAGGCGAATAGAATTAATCGTTTCTAATATTATATCTTCATACTTTATACAACTGTTTTTGTTATAGCACAGCTTTGCGCACTGAGCATTTATTGAGCTGCCATAATTCTCCCGTAAGTGGGGTGAACCTAAATTGTTTTCTCTGGCATCTTAATATTATATGTTTAGTTCGCGTCCCAGATACAAAATGAAATGACGCTCATTATTTATATTTGGCCAAGATGTCTTTTATGTAGCTAAGAAGATTCATCTGTTAACGAAGACGGTATTTTACTTTAGGTTATTAGATATGGGCTACGTAAAAGAACCGTGATAGATTGAATAGAAAACTTGGCTATTGTTGGTAACTAAATTGTATTCTAATTCTGATAAAATTTTTAATTGCGATTTATTTGAAAGGTAACAACTAAGTATGCGTCTTTACAGTTATTTATAAGACATCGTATTTCTGTAATAATAATAATATACTTTTAATAATATGTATTTTTACTTTCATAGGCGAAACTTCGCAAAATGGTAGACGAGCAAGTGTCAGTAGGCACTAGAGTGGAGGCGGACGCGGAACCTGAACCAGCCGATCCTCTTATTACGCCAGCGTGCTCTGCACTTGATAGATCCGATGACCCGCGGCCAATACCGCCCGAACGACGTCTTCTCATCAGTACCCTTGACAAACCCCGCAACGGGTCGCTCAATGGGGACAAAGAGACTACGTTGAATAGATCAGCGCGCCTCTCAGTTAAGAACGGGAAGGATAATCCTTTTATAGGTGTGTTTTATTTGTTGAGGACTTGTCTTAGCGCGACCTTTTTGTTTTTTAATCTGTGATATAATATGCATATGTATATTGTATAATTAAAAATCAGTTACATTTCATATTTAAATTTGTTGTTATCAATACTGTAAGGCTAATATTTTTAAGTCGTGAAAGCTTTATTGAATATTATTTAAGAGGGAACCTTAGTCAGCTTAAACAACTTCAAATTTGTTTTACTAATAGTTTAATAATAATATACTTATATCTTTCTTATTTCTGGGTCATTATATAAACATAAATCTTATACAACCTGTAAGTAAATCTGAAAATTTCATTAAAATCGTTGCATATTAAAAAACAACTAATCGAAAAAGTCATTTATTTTACTTTTTATGTACGCTTTTATGTATACATATATTTTACTTTTTATGCAGGCTAATAATAAATACAAAACTCATCTTTTATTCACTGAGTGATTGACAGACGCACATCCGGGTATGTAGCACAGTCGCTACAGCGTCACTACATCTGCGTACTATGTCCAGAATCATAATTACTTTTAAAAATATATATTTTAGTTCTTGAGTCTTTTTACTATGGATTGAATATAAAATTACTGGTCTTATATTCCAATTAATTTAAAATGAACATATTTAAAGACCTTGAATTGTTACAGTATCATCTCCAGATGACGATAACAAGGAAAACCATGCCAACGGTAAATTAGATTCCCCAGTAAAATGGTCTACACAAAATGGCAGCGATAGTGGAACGTACGCTGAAATAACTGGAGGAAACAGTGCAAGTGATAGAAATGTTCTCGATCCAGCTGATAGTTCGGAGGAAGAAGTTCCACTACCAGATGCTACTTCGCCCGGGAGAAGTAGCGATGGGCCAGAACCCAGAGCTGACATCACTGCAACACTAGATGGAGGTAATATTAAAATTCAGTACATTTTAATAATAAAATGACATAGTTATATATTAGTTTTATATAATGATATAATTAATAGTAATATATTAATGTTATAATAACTCGTTGCAACTAAAAACTTTTGATGTGGCGCGATGTTTGTGCGTTCGTGCAACACACGAAAAATATTTTCGTTTTCGTAACTGGACACAAAGGCACAGGTTAGGGTTTCACACGACAAAACTGAAAAACGGAGTGTTTTAACACTCCATTTCCCTCTCGAAAAAACCAGATAGACTATAGAATATAACAAAATAAACATATAATTCATAGTCAGTCTATTTAAGCAAAATTAAATTTTAAAGCCTTGTATAATATATTATGTACGAGTATAACATGTTTTTCTCTTTAAGTGAAAAATCTCGGACACGCGCCCTATCCATTATGCTGTCACTTAGAGAAAGGTCCTTGAAAATCGAATTAAACGATGAACAGAAAACAAACATTTTCTGCTAAAATACAGTTTTGTTTTACTTTAGTGTATAATGCAGAAGATAATAGTTACTAACTAGTCAGGGCCGGCATGTTTGTTTTGCTGATGAAGTAAGTTTGGAGTTAGTTAGGAATTCTTCAACGCTCTCGCTACAAGCTGTTATGAGTGGCGTTGTATGAAACTAGGGTTTAACTTAGACAAACAACCTTATAAAAGTCTCATACATATTGTTACAGAACGTGTTTAGATTATAGCTTCATTAAGGGGATGTGTACACATAATAAATTATGGTTTTCGTTGAAATTTCGTAGTGGGCTATATCTGCATAAATTCCTAAGAATGTCCAATTTTATGTAAATTAATTTGATGTTTATATAATGTTTTTCATATTTTTAAGCTTTGTGCTTATATATAGGAATAGGAAAAAAGTAATGATATTTTTTTACATTATAATGTTAAAATACATTTTTCTTTGATTTTTTGCCAATATCCTGTCCCTGTACGTTGCAACACTAAAAGTCTCATTTCATTTATGTAGATAGGAGAAACAAAAGTTGACACTGGTATCATTATGTAAGTTTTGTTACTATGTATAAAAAATGTCACAAAATAATCTATTATAATCTATTATATGCATAATTTATAAAAACATCAACTAAAGAACGAGGCTTTATAGTAAAACAAGCAGTACTTAGTACGAGTAGTAAGTCAAAGACTAAAGTTGTTAATGTTTCCAAAAAAAATATTGCATTTGTGTTGTAAAATGACTAAAATAATTTTCATTTTGAAATATATACTCAAGATCTTTAATTTTTTCTTTTAAACGAATTGTAAAATTTTGAATAATTTA